>WBMW01001377.1:0-27942 GCA_013396635.1 Penelope pileata
CAAGGGCTCACAGCCAACAGTGATCCCTTCCTCCCAGCTAAGTGCCCTTCTGTAAAAATCACATGATGTTATATGGTATGGAACAGCTCTTTGATCAGTTTGGGTCAGCTGCCCTGGTCCTGTTCCCTCCCAGTTCCCAGGTCCTTATGCCCCCCTCAACTGTTTCACTGGCAGAAGAATGAGGAACTGAATATGTCCTTGGATCTGTTCAACACTGTCAGGATGTTATCAGTTTTGTTTTTCATCTGAGCCCAAAACATAGCTTCATACTAGACACAATGAGAAAAGTAACTTCTGTTAGAAACTAAGACACTTACTTTTAAGAAACTGTCCACCACTCAGTCCCTCTGCCTCCCCCTCCATGAATGTCCAGGTCATCTCCACCTAAATTAGCATTTTTACCAAATCCAAAGACACAATAACACTGAAATATAATTTTAAAAAGAAATATTTTATAACCTGTTGCTAAGGCAGGCGTGCATTTCTGTGCACTTTAACAATGTTTTGTTGCTGAGGACTTCAACAGGTACACAGGGGTATTACTAGAGAAAGTAGTGAAGAAGGAGGAGAATTGCACAGAGGTGTTAAATTCCAAAGGGCTGCGCAAGGCAGAAGAGATTGGGAGACGCTTTTGTTTTTCCCAACTAGACTCTCCAGTTTTTCATTTCACACCTTATTGCAGCTCTTCCAATAAAGTATTATGTTTGTGTGCTCTCCAAAGTCATTAGGTAGCACTAAATGAACATCTTAAAATACCCATTTTATAAAATGAACCACTAATTTATTCTATAATGGTGCAAGAAACATCAATCTAATCCTTTAATAATTTTCTGGTACCTATGGCTGAAAACAACAACAACAAAAAAAACAACAAACAGAGTGAAAAAAAGTCTATAGCCCACATCTATTTTTAAAAATAACTGCAGATAAAGAGCTGTGGGAAAACAGTCAGAGGAATTTGAGAATTTAAGTGAAAATATAGATAGGCCACAGAGAGGTGTTTGACCACACCACTCCAAGTAATACTGATGTCAGACAGCACCATGTCATAGCCACATACGTGCAGAATCATTGCCTCTAGATATGCAAGACAGACAACTGGAAAGACAATGAAAACTCATTTATTTATTTACTGAAATCATTATTATTTTACATTTTATGCACAAGATGCAAGCTTTGTTCATTCAGCAACAGATGTAGTTACTTTTGACTTTTAGGCTGGCAACCTGGTCGCTAAAGTGTCCTCTTAATATTTTTGGTATCTGTTGGTGGATATCAATTAAAGTGTTAATGAACTACTTTATGCATTAAGGAAGAACAGTCTTTCTACTTGTGAAATCCATACCTGGGTGGTGAAGACATCACTGTATAGTAGTATGTTTATTATTTCTTCGGGAATTTTTGAGATGCTGCCCAATATTGAAAAAGAAAAAATGACAGAAAGAACAGAGGGGTGATATTTCTTTGGGGAGAGAGGCAGGTGTAAGTGAGTTCCTATAGGCACACAAGCTGTTGCCTCACAGCAGAATGACCTGAGAGAGGCAGCAGCTCCCAGCCCCTGCTGAGTTCCTCTGGAGCAGGCAGCCCCACACTGAGACAAATTATCTCTCTATGAATAACATCATTAAGCAAACTCAGAAGGAAAAAATAAATTGCCATTCAGGACACAGCTATTTGCCTAAAAGAAGTGGTAGCATGGTGTATCACTTCATGACAGTTTCTGCATTTATTGGGAAAAGTTTTCTTAAAAACAAGGCCTACTTACTTAAAATGTGGATGAATTGAAGCAATACACTCAAGTTTGTCTAATATCTTGGAATGCTCTGTAAGGTACTCTGTCAAAGCTAAATCTGAAAGGGTACATAAGAGCATATACAGTTGTGTTTTCTTCATATTAAGTACTTTCATAATATATTTGTGGACTGCATAAATGTCTCTTCCAGCTTTCACTGATTCATTCTAATACACAATATTCCATTACTGTTACTGAATACATAACGCAATACAATGATCAGAGTTTTCATTAAAGCAGCTTGCGAAATACTTAAAGAGTTGGCATCATTCAAAAAAGAATGTGAATTACTTTCATGAAACTTTCAAAGCTGCAGTCAAATTTTGTTTTACATCTTCTTAAGACATTAGCCTGTAGTGCTTTAGTCAAGATAACAAAGTAGTTCAATGTTGGAACTTGTGATATGAAAATCTGAAGTTTTTCCAGTTTAAGATCATTTACCTCATTGTCAATGAATAAATTCAATTTTTCTTAATGAACACTGATATACCTCCAGAGATTTTAAGAATTCAGATACTTATTATGAACAGCACAAGACTGAAGCTAGCCCATTAAGTTCTAAAAAGAGATATTCTTCAGTGTTTAATTACAGATATTTCTGTTACTGTAAACTTTAAAAAAGTTTATTTTACATGACCTGGTGTTACAGTGATATTAGCTAACACTTAGGCCACCTAAAAAATATTGATCGTCTGTCCTTTTTTATTCCAGTCTGAAAAGGACAATCTGGTTCATAGCACTGTTATTCACTTACCACAACCTCTCTATTAGAAGTGATGTATTAGAAAGAGAAGGAAAAACGGTCAAAACCTTAAATGGGTTCAGACAGTAGATATATATCAGAAAAATCTAACCGTCTCAGCCCATTTCTTATACACAATGGTAACATATGACCCAAATAATTACATTGTCTCCAAAATAGATGAGAGGGGAGGGGTAGGTCAGAGAGCTGGAACTGATCCTTTTGAACGTTATACCTCTTGACAGGCGTCCCCAAATTGTACAGCTGGCTTCAGACCCATCAGGGACTCTGCCAGAGTCAGCTTCCAGTGGCAGTCATGCTTTGACGGATTACTTCTCATGTCAGTCATGCAGGCTCTGTGACCTGAATGAGAGGCCCCATGCGGCCATGACACTGCCAAAAAGTGGAGCTCTCCAGTGAGATGCTACACAGTGTTCTGGAGGGCCGTTCTGCACAGCCTCAGCAGGCCTGGACCAAGCCCTTTGCAGTAGTTGTTCCTGCTGAGAGGCTGGAGTTTTCAAGGGACTCAGCTACATCAGCAACTGTATCAGAGGTTGATGGCTTGAGGTCCTTAAATCTATGTTGGAGGAATATATTGCTCCCTATGTTGTTATCCTGACAGTGTGAAGCTGGAGTAAGATAAAGATGTGTCACACTGGCACTGAATGAATGATCCTTCCAAAGGACAATGTACGGTATGTACTGTAGTAAACACTTTTTTGGCTGCTCTGTGTCTGAGAATTGCTTTGGGAACTTTCAGTCAGCACCTAAAGACAACGGGTGATAATGATTGGTGATAATGATTTGAGAGTTCCTCAGTCATGACATTAAAAAAAAAAAAAAAAAGGTTGCTACATCATTAGAGAGAATGACACTATTAAAACATTTGGACAAGTGCATAGGAGCAGGGATCTCTCCTTCCTCCACTAATCCTCCAGCCCTCAGGTAATCCTGCCTTGCTGTAGTTAGGACTGGAGTAGGCTGTAGCATGTGGTGACATCTATTTTTCATCCAGCCATTTCTACCCTCCTGGAAGGGCAAAAAAACACTACCAGCCCAGAAAGTACAATGCTGCATTTCTAATTTATATTATTTCCTACTTGCTTTCAGTCTTCAAAGAGGGAAGCAATCAGCTGGTGATGAACTGTGCAGCTCCTCACCCCATAACAACCTCCAACCTTTATTACTTTACCTGTTTTTTCTTATAACAAAACTGTCTTCATACCCTTTTTCTTGGTGAAAAGCTATTGTCAAATCCCTATGTCCTCAGAGCCCTCTGTGAAGAGCAAGTAACAGATAAGGACTAAGTCATCTAGTTGTCTGTGCTAAAACAGCTGTGGCACTGAGATTCCCCAGGATTGTGCAATGCTGATTTAACACCAACACCTGGCATCTGGAAGCTGAGTCAGATAAAATTAATGTGTTGGTAGTACTGAAAATTCAGGAGCCAATGGGCTGGCAGCCCTAGTCCCTAGGAACATTTTTCAGATCTCTTCATGATAATTGACCCTTTTGGCTTCAGTATGACCAGGAAGACTACAGCAGCCTCGGCTAACTATAGCATAGTAGCACGGCAGGGTTGGTGAACCAGGTCTCCTGCGGAGACCAGCTGAAAGCTTCTGGCAAAGCCCTCGCAGAATTTGGAAGAAGACAAGGGCTCAGCCTCTATTTTCATGGGTTCTCTAGTTATCTTGATTTGCATGATTATATAACTCACAGACATGCAGTACACTCACAGGTCAGCCTCACTGGTGTTTTACAGTCCTGAGAACATATCGGAAGCACCTTCTGCCAAAATCAAATCACCAGAACCAAACCCAAGTGAATCCCTCAGTTCATGACCCCCAGATCATTCAGAAAATGCCTTTTTACTACTTATATCACAGAAAAAGACCCATGAACTTAGAATATAAAGATACTGACCTTCATAATCTCTTACAGTTGTTTTGCTGAGTATATTTCATACGATAAGAGAGAGAGAAACAAATTCACTGAGGGTATACTTGTCCTCGGCTGTCTTCTGTAATACAAGATGAAACACATCTGTATAACTGTATTTTTTAATCCCAGCTATACTCATAAAAGGATCTTGTTTGATTTTTAAACTGTGAATATGATGTTATAGATTACCTCATGTAGTTTCTATCCTGAACTGGGGTAATTCTCAGTTATAATATCCAAGTGGCAGGTGTGGGAATCTAGCAGAACACAAGAGTTTTTGTGGTAAAGGGACTGCAGCAGCAGAATTTCAGAGGGAGAAGCAGATGCTATGATCTGCACAGGCCAGCTGTGCTCTTCAATAGGAAGAAAAGAGACCACAACACTCTGTGTCCCTCTGAGTCAAGAGCACCACTTAACATACTTGGGCACATCTGTTCTCAAAGACTCTGATTGCTCCCATCCTCATGTCGGTCAGTAAGGTCACAGGAACCTTCAAATACATGATAGTTTATATGGTAACACTGCCATATTAGTGTACCATATGTACCACTCATATCTCATTTAGATCTTGGTCTTTTACATAAAGTTGAATTTACTAAGAAAGGTCTGATATCCTGCAACAGGTAAGTGCTATTCTGAATAGTCAAGCTTAATTTATCATGACATAACACTTCTACAATTAACATTCTTCAAAGTTGAAGGTGTTTTAAACAATTAATCTGCAATAAGAAATGCAGTCTTTTCTGGAGGGCAATGTATATGCTGTGCTATATTTGCTATAAGTCTAAATAAAGAATAATATTTTCATTTAAAATTTTAGAGAAATTGATGCAGAATATTAATTAATCAATATGGAAAAAGTACCATAGCATATTTTTCCTATGACATAAAAGGTTGGCAACCTTGCAGAATAATGTCCCATGAAAACAAAACAAAGTCTCACTAAGGGCATTGCTCCCTTAGAAATAAAAGAATAAGAAAAACAAACAATCAGTCAAGCAAACAAAAACAACACCAAAATGCACCACTAGAAAAAATTGATTGAAAGATCTTGGATTTTTCTCAATTCTCTAATTACATCAAAATTGACTAATAACTGAAAATCAATAATGTAATTCATAAAACGAAAGCCTTATTTCAAATCAAGAGCTGGCAGTGGAAAAGTTCTGTAGAGTATCTATTTCTAATATAATGTATGTGGAAAAATATATCGTATACTTCTAGAATATTTATGAAATAGACATTTCAAACATGAAGAAAAAAAGGTAATGATTTAATTTCCAAATATTTTGAAAAGATAGTAGATCTTCAATTTAGAACTTATATAGGCCTCTACATCTCTGATAGATCTTATCACAGTTATTGACTAGGATATTTATGGAATTTAGTAAAACATGTAATTAAACAAATGATTTGACCTATATTTAAAAAAAAATTAGGCTACTATTT
The DNA here is from genome assembly GCA_013396635.1 of Penelope pileata. Lineage (NCBI taxonomy): Eukaryota > Metazoa > Chordata > Aves > Galliformes > Cracidae > Penelope > Penelope pileata. Next base: position 5,925 of record WBMW01001377.1, read on the forward strand.
TAATATTCTACTTTTAGACTATTTCAATGTTACAGCATATTATCCAACCACATCCTCATCTACTCTCATGAATTTTCTGAGTTGATTACTACATTGGTTAGAGAGGTACAGTTGCAATCTCCTGACATAAACAGACTATCAGAAATCCCTGTTTCAAAATGTGGAGCTCTCTCTCTTTTTTTTTTACTTTAGCAATGAAGTCAAATGAATCCTTTGATAATCGTTTTAAACATGTGAGTTTTATTTGAATGAGTTATGTTCTAGAACTGAATATTTGAACACCTAGACTGTTCCTCCAGGAGCTTTATTTTTTCATATGGAAGAGTCTAGTTGTCTTCACCTCTTTTCTTTTTCCTTTTGAGCTCTTCATATCTACACAACAGATTTCAAGCTGAACAGTGACAATAAGTTGATATCCTCATATCCAGTTGAGTTTCAGTTCTGAACTGCGAAAATGGTCTAATGATAACATGTTTCCTCTTCCAAGGTCTATGAAAATTAATAGTTACATTAATAATTTTTGGCATATTATAATGATTTGGCATATTATAATGATGAATTGGAAAAAGCCAATCAGAATTTCTGTCTTCAAAATAAGGCTCTGACAGCATGAAGGAAGGGAAACATGGGTATACTCAGCAAACAATAAAAACAAAAAAGATATTTAAATGTTGTTCTTTGGAGAACTTATTCTGACCACTGTACTGAATGAGTCAAGATTACTTCTGAAAAAGTACTTTGTGCTCATGTAATTGAAGTCTCAATCACAATGCATTCACATAAGAGGGCTGAAAGCAAAGTATTTGCCCATTGTTGTACGGCTACTTACTTGCTTATAGCCTGGTTAAAAGACAAGTTACTAGTTTGATGTTACGATCTCTCATTTTATTTTCTTCTGGTTTGGATGACTGAAAAAGGTTCCTCAAACTGCACAACTTAAAGCAGCAGCTATTTTTGAAATCTATTCTCCTTTTATACAGACAAGTGGTTAGCGCAACCAACAATTATATACATTTCCCACCACTGTAAAAAAAAAAATAACACAATACAAGAAGGATTATTAAGAGAGCCAAAATTAGTATACTAATGATTCAATTTGACAGTTTCATTATGTGTGATGCAGATAAAACTGATAGAGAACTACTTCTAAATAACTCCTGCCATGTTCTGAGCAAGATTGCTAAACCAACATAGAACACACTAGCTTATGTTCTTTTGTAATCAATATATCATAATGGTGCATATATAAGCAGACATACATTTTTCCCTTTTGTATCAAATGTTCAGGACACTATTTTGATCTAATTATATTTAATCTAATTATAGTTCATTGTAGTTAAAATATCAGATTTAATGGTATGTCATGCATTAACAGAATAATTTGATTTCTACACCGTTAATTAGAATGTATATTTACATGATTATGAAAAGTTACACATGAATTACAAAATTAATACTTATTTTTTTTAAAAAAATAAATGCTTATGCCTCTGTCTAAGAGGATCTGTAGACAAATGAAATTACTCAAAAATATGTTTAGATATTTAAAGTCAACTAATGAGTTTCCTGGGGAACTGTGCTCTACTACAGGCATTCTAAAAAGTAAAAATTTGTTTCTAAGAAATTAGTAATCCATGTATGACAGTCTCAAACATAAACTTGGAAGATACCAGGAATTCTCAGACTAACTAGGTCCCTCATCTCTCTCTGTACGCATCCACTGGCACTGAGGCAAAGAATGTCCCCCATCCTCAGAGCTCACCCATGATGCAGTCCACATCTGTCCAGTTTGTCTGCAGGACAAACTCGCTCACAGGTTATGGCGCAAAACCACACACACATGTTCCATCATACTGTCACCTTCCAGATGTAGACTAACCAGCAATAACTCTACAACTAAATATCTTCAGGATTTTCTAGGATAGATATGAGAACAAGACCTGAACAATACCTTTCTGGATTTCCAATACAGAAGATGCAGCTAACAGCTATACAGAAATGTCCTACTCTGGTCAGCTGTAGACCCATGATGGATGAGCTTATATTGTCTAATCAGATGCAAACATTGCGCTGGTGCTGGTGGTCACAGAGAGAAGATGCTCTTTGGCTTAGATGACATGTGCTGCTCTTCATTCAAGTCTGCCTTCAAACTCTGGCAGAGAGAAGATTTTCACCTTTAGCTACTGAGCTGGAAAAATGAACAGATCCCCTACTTTAAATGCACATGGTATACACTCTGTATACCAGAAAGACCAAGTGAGTCAACAACAAAACTGTAACAGTCACTTTGCAGGCCACAGACCATCACGAGGGCAGTAGCATATGACACTATGAGCTGTGCAGGAAAGTACAAAATGCTGAAGAGTGGCAGCATTCATCTGTAGAGAAAAGCCATGATTTCATTCCTCCCCAGTGACATAACCATCAGCACTGTTTGCTAACATAGCGCAGGAGACAAGACACTGCAGTAATTATTACACTGGGTAAGGAAGATTAGTAAAGGAAATAAAAAGGATACTTTTTTGGCTTTTCTATTTTATTTTATTTTTAAATGCATAGCAGGTTAAGCTTCTGTGGGAGATGGCACCTCACTGTCACGTGGAAATGCCATAGTACGTAAGTGACTATGAGTAACAATGCCATTTTGGGAATGGTTTGATATTGGATCATTTTAAAATGCTTTAAAATCTCACAAAAGCAATTTCTTGTCTTTTCCTATTTCTTCTTATTTTTACCTTCACAAACTCAAGTGCTAACATATTAAGCAAATTCATGTACTGCCAGAATTTAGCAGGAACATCACTTACTTGTGCACAATTGTAAAAGAGTTATTAATATGCAAATTAAATTAAAGTCCAAAGTTTTGCAAAGCAAGGAAACACTCAGTTGGCCCCTTGACTGTCATGGCCACTTTCTGAGTTTAAGATCCCAGAGCATTTCATAACAGCGTAGTATAAATGCCATGGAGAGAATGAGAAACATATTAACTTTCCTAGTCCTTTAATCCACCCCCCTTTTTTTTTTTTTTTTTAATAAAAACAAAGAACAAAGAAATACAGGATAGCTCCTCTTCATATTCAATGTCAATAGAAATAAAAAGTCACTTCCATCATGCTGATACGCTTTTATTTCTTCTTCCAGCGTACTAGACTACTCTCATTTCCTCCTGGAAAAGAAGATTCAAGGAAAAACAAGGTGACAACTTAATACAGTTAAAAAAATAAAAAACTGGGAGGCATCCAGCTTGGGTCATAACACTATAAAATTGGAGTCCTTTAAATAGCACTGGTTCAAACATAGTATCACTCTGCGAAAGCTTGGCACTATATTTTCAGAAACTCTAGGCTGATAGAAAAAAAGACCACAGGTGGAAAATATGTAAATAAGATTTTTCATCTTCTAGTGACTGAACCACATATCAAAGAATGGATAGAGCTAATTATCTCCTAAAGCAGCTGCTGAAAACTTGCCCTACCTAGGAATCTCAAAGGGATGCCTGTACTGCAGTCATGCTGGGAGCACAGCTCATGTCATACCAGTTCAGATATGGGGGAGCCACCACCACAGGGAGCACGCTGCATTCCCATGGTCCCACCCAACATGAGACTTGTCTCAGATCACAGGCACTGGATAGAACAGTCAGGGAGAGGCATATTTTCAAAGAAAGGTGTAATTACTGGTATGGGGGGTACCAGTCTTCAGCTGGGTTTCCTGCTTGGTTGTACATGAATACTCCTTCACTGCTATGCCACAGACTCTTCTGAGATAGTGGTGCAAATCCTACAGAAACACTAGCACATTGCAAACATGATGCCTGTTCTTATGCCTTTCTGCTGACTCAGCCTCAAACCATTTCTGGAAAATTACAGTTAGCTAGTCAGTAGTACTGGGCCACCCAGGCACACAAGCTAATTCAAAATCAAAAGGTTCACTGCATGTTCCTATGAGTTGATACCCTTTTGCTAGCTCCTCCTGCTCAGAGCATTTCCATTCTTTTCTGCTAGCACGTGTTCTCATTTATACCACAGAGAAAGGTCTTCCTAACCAGATCATGATTGTCTCTGTGCCGATAGAAAAGATTCAACTCTCCTCCCTGAGGAGAATCAAGAAACTAGAAAGATGTTCATGAGGTGCTGTTGGAAAATGGTTGTCTGCAGATGGACAGAATTTTTCTGCTTCCATCCTCAAGGATGGAGAGCACAAGCAGGGCTTACCACTCAGTACCACTCATGCTTTGTCTTCTTTGTCATTCGTAAGTGTGACAACAGGGCTCAGCATGAAGGTACCTGTGCACGCACTTCTCTGAGTATGAACACTATCAGCTGCAGCTTAAGCATCTCATTGGTGTGGTTACACCTTCTCTTCCTGCCCCTCCCCCCCAAATTTTCAATGTAATCAAACTTAAAATCTCAATATGGGATCAAGTTCTTCTGTGCATCTTGTTCTAGACTTTACCTATCCATGGAACGTCTGTTACCAATGCAACAGATGCTGTAATTAACTTTTTATATGACAGGTCATATCTCTAAGTCTTGGTGTCCTCCACAAGCAAGGCAAGGGCTCTAAGTTTAGCAATAGCAGCGCTCTAATGATGGGACCACCCACCACTCTTCTCACCATGCTAGAAATGGAATATATAACTTCCTCTTTCCCTAGCAATTCTTCCTCCTGTAACAAGCAAGTACTATGGAGTAGTCAACTTCCATTGAAAAAAAAAAAAAATAGTTCTCTCATGTTAGAGGCAGGAAATTACCTTAACAGTTCTTAGGTTGGACTTGGTAAAGTTGTTTAGTTTTCCTCATGTTTTTCTTTTAAATATTTTTAAAAATTCACGCTGATAAAGAATATTCAGAAAAGCAAGGTCCTTGATTAGAAAAGCATTATAATTTGGTCTAATTATGGCATACTGTTCAGTAAAATTCCTTTGTTGTTGTCACTGGTCAACTGGTAGGTGTGTGAGCTAAGAGATGGGACAGTTTTTTGAAAGCATCCATTTGCTACAGAGAAACCAGTGTTTTCAATCATGTAAGAAATGTCAGAAGCTGGTGACTAGTTCTAGTACAGACATTTCCCTCCTACTAGTGGAGTAGTGGCTTTTTTTATAAAGTATTTGAACACTTTCAGTGCCATTAGGTATCTTATGTCTCTTTATAAATTATTGGAATAGCACACTTTGAAAAAGGAGAATGTACAGATATATAAAAGGAATGAAAATGATTTGAATAACTCAGCTAGATAAAAACCTAATTTGTTAAAATGTACATTCTGTGGGAATCTACAAAGCAATGAGCTTTAATGATAGAAAAGTCTAAAAGATTTTATTCCCATTTATACTCTGGAAATACTTAAAGGAAACATTTTTTTAAAATTAGTATAAAATACTAAAGTAGCAGAAGTTGAACAACTTTCCAAAACTCAATCCACATTGAAATAGAATATTTCCCTGTGCATGAGTTATTTTATGTGTGTAAAGGAGGGAAAAGACTGAAAATTATGACTAAGAATTTAATGTCATTTAAGGATGCTCACATTGGCAGAGCCAATGGACATACTCTCTGAAAAACACAGATGTGATCATTTTCTGAAGATATGATCAATTAAAAGAGAAGAGCAGCTATTTTCATAAGCTCACGGTGAACTGCACTTTGTGGAGGTGCAATGTGGACAGAACCACCTTTCCCCTGATCTAATAATGCACTAAACATTACAGTAGCATTTGGTAATCTGTAGCATATTTAAACTAAAATATAAAAATAATTAAAAAAAAAACAAAAAAAAAAAACAAGGGGTCCTATAAGGTGACGGGGAAGTCAACTGTAATGGATTCTCCAATCATTTTTTGAATGCATTTTATCAATTTATTCCGTATGTATTTATCTGAAATTAATAAAATGAAAAAGATTAATGTTTTAGGAATAACTCAAATATTATTTAGTCATAAACCTAGCTTTGAAAAATCTAGCGAATATGTTAGAGACACGTCCCAGATATGAAAACAAGTCAAAAATGATACTGAAATTCGTGTCAGGATTTCATGAATTTCTATCTCCAGGAAAATTATTTCGATGATGGAATACTGATTATTTTCTGACTCCCTGATTGTTTAAATTCTCTTTATTTCACATTTCTTCAGAAAGTCTCCTATAACACAGAATTTCTTTCGTAATTAATTGGAAAAAAAATCTGGAATGGCTTAGTTCTGTAGCAGGGTTCAGGCTTCTAGAAATGGAAGCAGAATTCTTGCACATTACAAAGGTGAATTCAGGCTCAATGCAGATACAAAGAGCTTTGCAATATGACTGTTCACACCTAAAATTAGACTACGCCAAGTAGTAAAATCCAAGTGCCACTCAATCTCTCTGATAAAAAAAATACATAACCTTAACTCCTTTTTTAAAAAAATGTTTTCTTTGTCACGGTCACAGATAGAGACCACTTTTTTTTTTTTTCCCCCTTTATTTTTTCAAACAAAAAGACAGTGAAACACCAGAGAAGTGCAAGGTTTTAATAAAAAATAAAACGTGGTGACACAGATTCTGAGATCAGAAGGAAAGAATATGATAATATACTCTGACCCGTCCCAAAACACAGGACATAGAAAATCAGGAGGCAATACTTGCAAAAAAAGTTATTTTTACTAAGTTTACTTTTTCGCACAATTACAGCTTTAATTTTCTCTCACTGAATGGGCTTTCAGTACGATTTTTACAAGGTTATCTGGTGAAGGTAACAAATAAAAAAAATGATTTCTCATTTTAAAACATGCTGACTGTGTCACTTAGCTGCCTGTCTCAGATATGGACTACCCCGTTTTCTGTAAGCAATCCACAGGATAGCATTCTTCAATGAAAAGCTGAAAATGCACATTAGGCATCCTTCATGCTGAATATAGAGGACAAGAGATCCTTCTCATTCCTTTGCATGTTCGGTATATTTCAAAAACATATATAGAACTGTATTTATTTATAGGTTTAGAAAAAAAATCCTGCAGTAATCTTTTTGAAAAGCAGTCAAATGTCACTGGTATGACCAAATCTATTGTAAGAAAGTTTTATTTGGGAAATAGCTTTGTATTTATCTTTTTCAGCTTTCCAGCCCTGGAAATTTCTTTTTTGACAGGCATTAAAAACATCCAAGTCTTTCATTTTTTTAATGATTAATGTGACTATTGAGTTTTCCTAGTAACTAAAAAGAAATTTTCCATGAACTTTCCAGATATGTACAGTAATAGGTCCATTCTGGAAATTTCACTTAAGGGACATTTTCAGAATATTATAAACCATTCAAAATCAAGGTTATACTCCTCATAGCTATTAAATATAACTGAGTTGGTTACAACTATCCCAAAAATTGTATTTATATGGCAGGCATCACTGTGGTTCTGTTATATATATAGTCTACCCATTTCTTCTATCACAATATTTAGTTTTGGATATGCAAGCCTCTATGTAAAGGAACCAATTTTTTTCCATCAGCTCTGCATGTGCTACTAAGGAATTTGTTAACACCAGAGTCACTTTTTATTGCAAAGCTGCCACATAGGAACTAGGTAGGAGCTTTGGGCTGTGTCTCTCAGAAACAGAACTGGGTGGTTTTTGACTTCTGCTTAGAAGAGACATATTCACACAGGAACAAGTTAGACATGGAATAGATCTAGATTATCTGTCATTTGCTTATTTTCAGCTAGGGAAGAAACTGCAAGGCTGAAGATAGTTGTAACTCTTCATAAACAACACTCATGTCAGTGTATATTTTGCCTGTCTGCTTACATGTGCTTTATACTTTATATCCAGTGACATGACATGTTACCTAAATTTTGAGAGGAGTTCAGTTAATTTAAAAAAAGGTAGTCAGAATGTGCTAAAATGTTAATGATGTTTTCAGAGTGATAACACAAAATCTTTCTAAAGAAATCCCAAGACCTCAGCACAAATAAACTCAGTTGATAACATTTATTGGCAGAACAGTGGAATAATTTCATGAATATTTGCAAATTCCAATTACAGGGAGGGCATGAGGATGTTAAGTAGTCACCATTTTCTGTTATGATTGGAACAAACACTAATTTATTAATCCATCATCTAATTTTGAAAAAGATGAAAGTGTGATGCTTTTGAGAATGATATATGATAAAGTAGATTATTTTTGCATAGATGTAATGTTCGTTTCTTCCTGTGACATTGAAATTTGATGTTAAACTCTGGGAGGAAGGAAAGGATAAGTAAGCATAGATCATTCTTCATCGAAGTGAAGAATTGAGATGGATCACTTAACACAATGAAAGCAAGTAGTGCACTATTTCATTATTCACCATCTGAATCTGTTGGGTAACATTCACATTTGCAGTTCACAAAAACTGTATGTGTAATTCCCAAGAGGGAGAGAAAGGCAATGAAATAACATTTTGATTTTTTTTTTTTTTTTTAAGTAAAGATATCCCCAAATGGGAAAACAAACAACTAATCAAGCAGAATATTCTGACAGGAGAACTCTATCCTCATCAGAACTCCAATACGTGGAGGACCATAACTCTCAACACAGCTGTCTAAATATCGAAAGACAAAGAGCTTTCTAGATAAAATTTTACATCTTTTATACAACTGCATGCTTATAGATACTAACATCACATTTGGTATGCCGAAGTAATTGATTATTTATAGTTGTATAATCTTCATCTTCCTTGTTTTGTTTTATTTTGTTGATAATACAGACTCTATCATTACTTTCTTATTTTCGTTATTTGGAATACACTTGCATCAAAAGACCCCTGTAAAGAATCAGAATTGTTATCTACCTCATCCAACAACCCAAAATCACCACCCAGTTCCTAAGGAGTCAGTGATTTTTGACCAGGGCAAGGATAAAATAAACCCTCAGAAGCAAGTCTTGCCCTTGTTCTACTCAAAGAGCAGAACTGGTGTATTATGCACCACACATCTAGCACAAAAGCAACCATTCAGAACCAGAAAGAATAGCTTGCAGATGTTACTGCCAGGCACAATTTGCTGTCAATCTAAAAATAAGGCACATGACCTTAGAAGGAACCAAAGAAGTATTCTAGAAACTGCTAATTGGAAAAGGACTGGACACATTTCAAAATGTGTAAGATTTTTCCAACACAGAGTAGATGAATAGTTGTTAAACTTTCTCCCCAGAGCTTGCACAAGCACTAAGAAAACACTCTGTGACTTACCTGAGAATCCAGAGAATCTCTTTTCCTCACAGTCCAGGTACATGGCATGCTACAAGATTTCACTGAAGCAGCTATCCTAAGCTTTTACTTTATTCTGCTCCTGAAAGCAAAACAGTGAAACACATCTGGTTTGGCATTCTTCATTAAATGTGATAAAGAAAGAGAGACCGGAACTGCAGCCTCGTCACCTATGATGGAAGATGTCACTCTGTCTCATCAGAGCGTGCAGTGTGAATGGATCTGGACTCACGGTTCCTTGGAGGGAAGATAAATACATTTGGCGGCAGCTGGTAGAACAAGGAATATATTGAGCTCATTCTTCCTTTCCCTCTGGCTCAAAAAGACTCCCTCCCAGAGGAAAACCACTCCAGTCAAACTGAGTAAGATGTGCTGTGAGCTGGGAACAGTTTTCAGCTTTTCAAAATTTGGTTTCAATATAGGGAAGGCTAGACCTATCACACCTCTAAGCCTATCAACAAGAGACAGTTCAGATAAACCAGAAAGGTATGGCTGCTCAAGGCCTTGATAAAAACTACCTCTGAGTAGCCTTTATCCCTAACGATCTGGCAGAACAGATGGCTAACGGGTTGCGGTCCCTGCCTGGAAGCAGTAGGGTTTATTTTGTGCCCCAAAGCTGGTCCCATTCCATGGCCGGATGCCCACTGCAATCTGTGGTTTGGAAAGAGGCTGAGGGCAAGGGCAGGGTCAGAACAGAGGAGGTAGGAGAGGACCAGAGGAGGACATCAACAGTTTGGGATGGATGAGCAAGGTTCAGTGATAATTCTGCAATATAAGAGGTCACAGCAGAAGCAGCAGCTGTAAAACACAGGCTGGAGGACATGAGGATCCCTGCATGATAAGAATCAGTAACAGGACAAGATAGAGTACCAGGAGAAGTAAAAAATACTGCAAAAACTGCATATAAAATACACAAATCAGAAACTACCTTCTCAAGAGAAAGAGGGTGTTAGTCTTGTTTTTTCTTTACAATCATTTATGGAAAACAATTAAGCAATACCATTGTTTGGAAAAACGGAGTAATATCTTTCACTTTGCCTAATTTCAGATTATGAAAGGATCATTTTCCATACAATTAGAGTAATTCCACATATTTGAGTAGGCAGTCAACTACAAAACTGAAAATGCAGAACAGTTAACTCAGATGCAAATATTAGAATTATAGTAAAATAGGAGTCAAATACTTAGCAATCTGCAGGCCAGCTACTTAGATAATAAAACCTGAAATAAGTGCTCTTATCTATAAATTCACTGATTCTTACCCTACACTTTTATAAATTTTAGCCTGCATATCAATGTGCTGTTAACTGTGTGCAGACTTCAAGATAGTTTTTGAAAAGCATGGCCTTCTGAGGATAGTTATTTAAAATTCAGAAGGCTGCCCAGAATATCAGAGTAAGTCCAGCATTAGTGCAATTTTTCAACCTGACCCCAGAGGCCTACAGACTAAAATGCCAGCCGATTAAAGTGCCTTTTAAGAAACATACTGCACTAAGCATATGTATGACAGTTATACTTTGAGTTACAAGCAGACACGATCACTTCTGAGGTGGCGGCTGATGCAGCTGGGTTAGGACAATTTTGTGGGAGGATGCCAAATGGTTGCAGGACCAGGCTAAGAGGCAGATCTCCATTACAATTACAGCAGCTTCAAGGTTAGTTTGTGAGGGTCAGAATCAGGCCTACTGCACACAGCGAGCAGCTGAGAAGAAGGAACAATTTTGGCCAAAGCGGCAGCTGCTTTTTCAGAAGGAACACGCACTGCCTCATAGCTTATGGGAAGCTGTTGGCACCAGCTCCACATTGTCAACACATGTGTCATGATCTTTCCCCCTGGATGTCTCAACTCAACATCTGTCCAAAATACCTTTATAATGTAGACTGAAACATTTAAATAGACACTTACACTAATGCCACAAGTGACAATGCTTTAAGATAAAGGGAGTCTGCAGGGAGATTTGCAGTGCTAGGATGTAATTTTGCAGCTCTTTCCAAGAAACAGGCTGGATGAAAAGGCCTCACTTTTGACACATACACCTAAGGAAATCTCAGGCTTGTGACAAAGTCTGTGTCTGCTCCCAATTTGAGCCTATGAGATCCTCTTATACCATGACCTGCAGTCATCGGCTAGGAGCTCTCACCCTCTCAGACCCCACTGAAGGGAGAGAAGAGAAAGACTGCCACATCAGGGGCCTTAGGGCAAGATGTCGGAGGTGGGATACTCTTCAAAACACGAATTACTAGACAGGCCTCCGCCATACACCAAAGAAGATGCAAGCCAGCTGGACAACTATTTAACTATTCATTTTTAAGTATCACTGATAAATAAGTTAATCTTTTCAGAATGCACTCACTTCTTAATCATTATCTTAACCTACTGATAAAATGCATTTATGTTTTGGTACGCGTGTATAAAATATATATTTAAGAATAAATTAAAAATCAATATCTTCAGGTACATCATGAATAACCACACAGCACCTTTTTTAGATCTTTACCAGGAATCTTACAATATCTATTACTATGCTTTTATTTTTAAACACATACATGGAATTGCATATTGCACAGGACTTTTCAGGCATGAAGGATTTTAGGGAAGTCAGTGATTATAGTAGGAAGGTAAAGTGATTTATATATCATGCTGACTTCTAAATCAAAGCTCAGCTTAAAACATGCTTCATTAGGTTTGAATTTTTCTACAAATAGTTGTCACTCCTTTGTGAGTCAAGCCGAATAGTTCCTACTGAATAGCGAAACTGGTATCTGACTATTGTCTATTTATTAGATTCAGATCCAGATTTTTGTAGTCTGAGTTCATCAGGTTGTTTATGTATATGTGCTTAAGACAAAACTCCTTGAATCTCCTCTGAGAGACAAAATATTAAAAGCAGCACTTAGAGAAATAAATGACTAAAATATTTAGGTTTATTCTTTTTCCTAGGTCAAAACTACCAAAGGTATTAAACCAATGCAATTCCAGGAGCCATAACCGAAAGCATCTCTCAGAGAAGGCACCAGGATCTCACGATCACGCCCCTGAGATTCAGTCTTAGCACACAACTGGGATCATGGTGGTTGCAGGCCTCTGCTGGGGATCTTTACTTCAAGAGCACTGTAATTTATATGTGTAACTCATGAGCCACAAAAATGATATTGAAGTATTAACAGTGAGAAGAACTCATGCTGGGCTTCATGTATGACATTTTGGTTCAGCCACAACCAGATACATTTTCACTATTTTTGAGGTTGTGCTATCCTACATCTGTGAAATAGTCATAACACTTTGCCAAAGCTTAGCAGTAAAATAAGAAGAAAAGAGTTTAGAAGATTACTTGTAAGTGTTGCAAAATATGCAAAAAGGATGCTAAATACAAAGAAAGGAAAGCCTGTGATATGAACTAATACGAATGAACGTACTTTTCATCCACAATTAACTGATTTTTGTCATGCAGTTAGTTCATTGTCATGCATTTGTTTATTGGAAGTTTATCCAACTGCCCCTTATAAGCCTAATATTCACTGTTAACTGAGAGTGTCTGTACTTTAAAGCCTGAAGGAATTTGATTTCTGAAACTGCAGCCTAACAGGTTTGAGTTTTTTCTAATACACAGAATACTGAATATTCAACAAAACAAGGATTTTTGTCTACATTTATATTCTCTGGTAAAAGTTAGAAATAAATCTTTGAGAAATCTTTTTGCCTGTACTCTCACTTTTCTAGAAAAGATTTTTCAATACTTTACAAACTTTGGACAACAAAGGCACTGTAAATGGACAACAGCTTTCCTTTAACAGTGATTTCTGGATAAACTGACTTCAGCATTCAATGAAAAACATAACTACAAATAGAAACCATGTAGAAAAGTAGCTAACAATTGCTAAAATATTTTAGCACATTTAAATCTTCTGGTACTTTCAGAACACTTTGCTCATATCATAGTTAATGACTGTTTGCAAACAAATATTAAGCCTGTTTAATGTGATTTATAAAAACATGATGCCGTGTTGTAGCATTACTTCAATTGGTAGAGCTCATTTCAAAAAAAAGAAGTGAATAAACAATGCATATGTAAATGGAGACATCATACTGACCTAAATGCTATTAAGGCTGCAACTGTGCAAGTGAATTAAATACTACTAGGGCATAAGTCCATGCCATGCAACTACTTTTTTCTAAAATATAAAATTTTCAGGGCAGTCCCTGACACTCATTTGATCCTGGCTGCTTGACCAGTCACTTCCCAAACGCTTCCCGGGCATGACCAGGGCATGAGCATGACCCGCGGATGGCTCCTGAGATGCAGATCAGCGGTAGCCTATGCTCTGGAGGCTATGACAGCTTAACCATATGGAAGTAGCCATCCTTATCTGGCATCGAGGCTAGAGGGATGCTTTGCATTATTCAGTGCACTCATAAAATATAGGCAAAGAACAGAAATGCAGATACAATTGGAAAAAAAAAACACCACCACCACCACCCTTCTAATCAACAATATGCTGGGGCCAACTTTGCCAATTAAGGTCTCATTATTACTGGAATAAAAGAGACAAATTCTGACAAATCTGTTCTCTTGTGTCCCTGGGGGATAAACAGAAGTGAGTGGCCAGCTTCTGCCTACCACCGTGCTGGGGATTGTGCTGTGTCTCCATGCTGTGCTTTTCATATTGATCCAGTGCACTGGTGCTGATATACATCCCAGTCCAGAGGCAAACTGTCTTGTTCATAAGCATGACTTACTGATAAGTTGTCAGCTCATATAAGCAACACATATTAAACTCAAACTCCTGAAGCACCAGACAAGGCATGTTAGATTTCTTTCCAACTGGCCACTAAATGTTTTTTAACATCTACATCCCAAGCATAGATACAGTTTGGTCAGAGGACATTCTTCTCTTAAAGTTGTTAGACACACCTGATTTCCCACTCATAGTTTTCTAAATCAAAACAAAAAAAAAAATTAGAACTAACATTTCTTGCTTCATTCTTTCTATTATCAAGTCTTTCTGAATACATGAGCTAGTGTCTTTCCAAGAAAGTACTTGGTTAACTTTTCAGTTCTTCCATGTGATCCATTAGACAAAAAAATATGATCTACAGTGGTCTCTAGAAATGGGTAAGAGGTATTCTGTTCATCAAAAATCTATTTGGAGTTTTGGAAATTATTCTTGAAAGTTGCAAGGGGAAGTTAAAAATACTAAAAATTTAGAGAAAATTTTGATTAGGGACAAATCAAGAGTTGTGTCACTTTTTGTGGATATTTTTTCAGTTTTTGATTTTTTTTTTAATTTTTATGAAAAATCATTTAACAGCTGAAAAAATTATTTTCAATTAATTTATGATCACAACACACAGAAAACACACAAAATCTCACCTTTTATACAGCCAGCTTTGGTTTCAAGGAATTTATGCCTGAAAAACAAATTACAAACAAATTTCAACCAACTCCACGTTTTTCATGAGAGCTGACTAAAATATTTTCAGACAAGATTTTTTCAGAGAAAAAGGTTCAATCCAATCTGAAGTGACATAATTATTTTTAACTTAATACAGAACGTTTTCAAAGTAATTAAAGAATAAAGCAAGACTGAGAAGACATATTTAGTGTGTGTAAAAGAAAAATTGCTTGAAAGCTTAAAAATGTTATCACTCTATTTTTTTCTATTTCTCACTGGAATTCTTCCCTGCTTCTTCAGAAAGGAAAGCAGAAGAGAAAAGGAAAATTATATATATGTCTTGAAGAAATATATATGCTTTTTTGGTTCTGAAACAAACAAAACACAAAAGCATGCAGTTTGCTTTATTGCTGAAGAAGAAAGGTAACAAATCTGAACAAGAGAAAAATATTTTAAAATGCATTTTTGTTAAAATAATTTGTGTGTTGGGATAATGCTGGTAAGTAAGGCCCGTGTCATGAAACTCATCCTTTTGTCGTTTCTTGCTATTAAGTTGTGTAAATCTAAAGTACTTGAAAATGTCTTTCCAAGCATCTGCACTGTAAATAGCTTCTTTGTTAGCCTCCAGGAGACAAGTCAATGCAGTTACAGCACCGTAGGTCCAATATATGAGAGGAAATTGTTGTTGATTCACATTTACCCGGATCTACCTCACTAGCAATCATGAAGGAGGGGCTGGAAAAGCAGCCATGGGAATAAAGCAATGGCTCCATGATATTAGGCAATCTGAGTGAAGAGTTGCGTTTCATTTTTGCAATACAATTCACCTTTTTGAAGCCCGGGTAGTTTGGCTGTATCTAACAGAAGTGCATTTCATTCTTAGCTTAGAAACCGCTATGGGACACTAAAAGAGGAGATAACAATGTCAAATTTAACTAGAATTGTTTGGCATATGCAAACTGAGAGCTCCTAATTCTAGAAGGAACTTTCAGTAATTCTCAAATTGATTCTATCTCTGAGTGAAGATTGTCTGGTTGGTAATAAGGTTATCAGTCATATTTTCTCTTTCATAATTATTCATCAAAAAGATTACAATAGATTATTTTATACAAATTTTACATCATTTGGGAATATAATTTTCCACCAGAATAAAAATAAAGGCATTTTGTTTGGCTACACAACAATAGAGCTCTTCCCTACCCTAAATCTGTTTTACTTTACACTGGAGATTAATCTTTTTTCAAGAGGCAAAAATATGAAATTTTAAGTAGTAGAGATTTGCTGTCATCTCTGCCATTATTTAGACTTTATACAGCATTTGCAAGGGTAAAGATGTGCAGCAGCAAATTATGCAAAAGAATTTTCCCCAAATCTTACTTCTGACATCACATCAAAGTTAGCTTTTCTCAATCCAGTTAACTGTTTTTTCAGCATTAGAAGTTGATATTAAAATTTGTATATCTATTTATTGTATTAAATAGAGTACAGTATTAAATATTCCTCTGCTCTAAATTCAATGTTAATATTTCCTTGTTCTTCAATGTAAGATTATAGTTGCTTTTTCAAGACTTAGCAAGAAGAAATATTGACTGTGATTTTAGACCATACTAGCCTGTAGCTGGCAAAATATCTTTCAGTTTCATGTTTTAGGACATATTGTAACACTGGTTTCAGATACTGAAGATTCATTTTGTTTTCTCCTTTTTCAGGATTCAGTTCCTTTTTTTTCTTGTTTTTTCGTTTTTTTTCTCTTTTTTTCTTTTTTTTCTGGCAGCACCAGATATTATTTATAGCCAAAGGTTTAAAACATTCTGCAGGAGAACCATTGGACCCTGCTGTTTTACCTTCAGGAAACAGTTTAACCACTTTCAGCTATTTATTGTGCTGTCACATCTTCCTTCTTACCTTCATGGTCAGAAAAGAAGAACAGCCAGCAAATCCTTGCTAGGGATGATGAAATGAGACAGTAACAAAGCAGAGAATTACACAGATTTTGATTTTAAAAGAAAAAAACAAGCATGTATAAATGTTTATACTCAGATAAATGTGTATGCAGATACACACAAAATCTGCTGGGGCCATCTGGATTTCAAAAATGGGAAATGGTTATTTTCTGGTTTTTGTCTTCTTCTGAAACTCTCATCCTACTAGTTTTAGTTACTTTTCCTGTGGCAGGAACATGTTAGGTAACTTAACTTTTGTAATCCTATTTTTAACCTCAGTTGTATTAATTTTTGTGTTTTACTTCTATCTAATGGATTTTTCATTAAAGAATACATTTTTCCTCTCTTAAAATAAAAAACAAAACATAAACCCTACATCCTTATGTTTTTTAATTTCAGTTTGCTATGTCTCCACTGTTTCCATGCTTGTTTCTAGGTTCATTTAGTTTTTTTTTTTTTTACCAAACTCAGTTTTATCTGCATTTCTGGTAAAAACCATAAACCAAACCTTCTGTATTATTACCTGGTAAGAGAAAAAAATGAAACCTGCCTGCACAGAATCCAGGTTGCAGAGTAAATCCATTTCCATTGATGTAAACTGACTTGCCTCCCATGAGATGCCAGTTTCCTAATGCTGTCATCATAGTAGTAATGCCAGGTTGCAAAGGGAGGTTTTGATGTAAGTTGAAAGTCTGTCAGTTAGTGTAGAAAGTTTACATGCTGCTGAGCAAGCTAAAGTAACTGTTGTAAAGGACAAATCCCTTATTCATTGGCTGACTTTTCATTTAATTCTACATAAGATTAATTCCCTAATATTAACATTTGCTTTACATATATTTAAAGAAAAATAGCATTTATATACTGATTGTAAATTGGTTCATGATGCCCTTCTACCAATCACTTTTGATATTCACAGACATTTTTTTTAGCATTTTGTGCTTTAATGCAGATTCCTGTCATCTCTTGGTAGACACTGAATATCTGTCTGCTATAATATCATCTAATAGTTTTATTCATGACAGTCCTTTGGAGACTCAAGCAACTGCGGGCAGTCAAGATTGTTCAAGCCATTACAAGGCAAGATTGTTAGACTGATTTGAATGGATAAAAGTTCTTTAATCTCCAAAGGAGGGATGGATTGATAGATACTGTCCTGTAAAATATTAGGGCAAAGTGCTACTATAAATCCCCAGACAGAGTGCTGTATTTTCTCAAGCAACATTGCTGCAAGCAGGAAGACTCATAAGAACTAAAGGTGCCAGGGCATGAAAAGTAACAGGCTTTATCAATTTTTTTTTATACTATGAAACATTCTGTATCAACTCAGGTACCTTATAAACATTAAAAATGTTTGGAGATATTCAACAGTTTAAACGAGGGGCATTCCTTCAATTTGCCTCCTTGAAAAATGGTTAGATCTTACCAAACTGGCTACTAAAGTCCACCTGATGTAATACTGGGGCCTGACATTATATCTGGAATTCACTTTATGGCAGTCCTTCATTATAAACTTCACCCTTCACATCCAGTCTTTACAAGTTCATTTGGATTAGAATCATCATCAAGGAGTATTGCTACACATCTATTTTTCAAACAGTTAATGGCTTGCAGCGCTCGTATACAAAATGCTAAAATTAAAAAAGCAGAAATACTTCAAGCTTTTCCCCTGAAAGTTAAAAAAGATAGTTGTATGACCGGCTATATATTACAAGCATACATTTAAACACTTTCATAAACTTTGAAAAACTATTACATTTCATGGTCATTGGACAAGAAAGTATCTGTGTCCAAAAAACTCTTTCCATGTGTGATTAGATCCCTCTGAGGTCAGCAAATGCTTAAAAACTAATGCTTATTTAATTGCTTTGATGATGTGAATCCTTCCGCAATGATCATTTCATCTGATTATGTTTACAATCCACAGTAATACTTATTTGTTCAGGAAGAAATGTGCTAAGAGACTTGTAATACTTGAGAGAGGGAAGGTGTGGTGCTAGAACAGTGTTTTTGCAATAGGCCAGAAGTACTATTAAGAACCATCGCTGGACTGGGCAAACCAAATGCATAAATAACACAGAAGAACACAACCTTGGCAGCAAACAGCGTTTGGCTATTTTCCTTAAAAGATTAAAAGTTCCGTTCTTGATTGCTTTTTAAATTTGTATGCAATATTGTTCTAAACCAAAACTAAATCAAAGTACATCAATCTTTATTCAATTTTGCAAGTAGCACATCATTTCAGCCTGCATGTTTTTCTAGAGATCATATTATGAAGGAAAGATCCTGAACGTGCACGCACACACACACACACACGAAAACAAAGTGCAGTTGAGACTAGGGATAGGCCAGTTAACTGACATTTTAAGTTACATGTGACACTCTTTCCTTGTTCTCTTGCACTGCATTTAGATATTGTATGGCTCTCCAGACACGCTATGCATAATTTTACATACCATCTGCTTTACATGCCAGGTTCCATATGTACAATGTATAACCTAAAACCAATATTTTGATTGATTTGAGCTACAGTAGAAGCTTTTGTTCTTAAATTGCTGGATAGAAGAATATAGTCCTAAATAAATTATCTGGTGAATGTCTTCTAGCATTAACAAATTATAAGATTTATTTTGAAAAAGGTTATCAAAGATGTAATAATAAGAAAAATAACCATTCATTAATCTCACTGAGATTATTTCCTAGATTTGAACACTGAGACCTGCAGACACCTGTGAACGCTCACTTAACAACATGGTAACACAACACCATAAACAAGTTTCAGAGTCAGGCAAGGGACACCGAGTTCACAGTAGCCTGGAAAAAGAGATATCTGTGCTAAGATAAACAGCTCTTGTTCCTCCAAACAGGACGAGGTTTATAAAGATGCTGGAAGAGACTAACGGGCATCAGAATCATCTCCAGGAGGTTCTCCGTAATTCATTAGCGGGCTTGTTTCGACCCTGCTTTATATGATCGAATTTTATATGCTCTTCAGTTACGGGTAACACTAAAAGCTTAACATTCTAATTTGGAGATTCTGTCCACAAGAACATCTGGCTGGGTTCCCACAAGCACATATGAGGAGGAAGTACCGGAACATTGAAATGGAAAGAACACAGAATTTCACACCAATAGCTCTCAAGACAAAATTGAAGATATATTCGAATATTTATCCTCATTTTGTGAACTACTGACTCTTCTCATCCAAACATGAAAACAGGATTAAGCAGAGCTTTGGACCTTAAAAGAAACAAACCAATAAGCAAAAAAGCAAACAATACAAAATTCGTACTATGGAAATAATTGTATTTTTCACATTTGACTTATTATCAGCAAAAATAGATTGTGGCATTACAGTTTGCTAGTAAACAGTAGATAGAGACAGCAAGCAACAAAAAAACCTCCAAGTAAAATTTTCTCCATGTAGTGTCCCATAAAATATGCATCCTTCATCTTCATGTATGGCACGTGGTAAAAGATACATTTGAATTCACAGAGAAATTAGAAAGGAATCTGTAATATGACATATTAGAAAGGAAGTTTCTTCTTCCATATGTAATTCCAAGGCAAGAGGAGAAAGAAAGAACCAGTGAAGCCCTTGTCCGTTCTAGAGGTGTTATTTTTTTCCCATCTGTAAAATGAACATCTTAATCTGTTGCAACTGATGCAACACCTCAAACTTTTTTCTTTACTTGCCTATCAACACACACATGTGCTTAGAAGAGAAATGTTATTGGATCTTGACAAAGAAAGGCCATTTTTCTTATCAAACACTTGTTTATTGCAATGTAATAGTCACAGTCTTCATGAGGTATGGGCATAATTCTGGTCCTTCACAGTTGTTGATGATATGAAGCACTTTTGGGGTTCTTTCAGCACTCAGATTAATAAAAAAATTAAAAGTGTGTTTTCCCAATTTCTTTTTAAAGACATTCCAACCAACTGAAGGTAGCTAGGCAGGCTGCAGGAATAAGGACAGCTTTTCCATTTGAATATCAATTTTTTTTTGGTCTTTTATTATATATCTGACTGCTCCCAATCTAAATACTGCGCCAAACAGAGGATGTTCTGTGAACTAGAACTTCCATTTGCTAATGGATTTTTTTTCATCAAATCTTCTTTGTAGTCCATATGAATATGGGCATTTTAATAATTAATCAGAAGCATTATTTCTTATTTGTATCTGTGTTGTGAAAGAGTTATTAAGTAAACAGGAAAATCAAGTACATTTAGAGTTTTCTCCTCCCTAGAAGGAGGCTGTTCATGAGTTAAATGCTTATGCAACACCTTTCCTTACACACTGCACTACGTCTCTCCCGCTGCTTCTCCACCAAACCTTTCCGGGCCTGATCCATTGAACCCAATGGGATCCCATCCAATAGCCTCTGTGGGCTTTGGGTCTAGTCTCCCTCTGCTTCCAACTTTTTAGTAAGAAAAAATATATACAGCTCCAGAAAAGTGTAAGATATGAATCAGATAATATTCTGTCATGTCAGTGGGTAAAACAACAGACTTTGGCCCATTTTGGTGTCAAACACATCAAGAAATCAATCTGATACCTGTTCACTGAAAAGCAGGAATGAAAATCCAGCAAATATTTCTGACAGAGGGCAGATGAATCTCTTTGGTTAAAAGGTGATCTTTCTGGAACAAAATTTCTTTTATGCATCTCTCTCCCTTTGCCTTCTCACAGCTTTCTGCCCCGTCCCTTCCCTTAGAAAAGTATTCTGCCTTGGCAAAATCCTCCTCTGAAGTCAACGGGAGTTTTACCATTGGCTTCGATGGGAGTGATCATACCCAGGTTGCAAAACACAGCGAGAAAAGATAACATTGTCAAAGTTAAAACTACAAGAAACATTTACGTGATTTTGCCATTCCACTCTGAAGCCCCCAGCACTGACCCGAGTTTCGGTGCGTCTCCCCACCTCACGCCCGGCAGCGCAGCAGAGCTGCCACCCCTCGCCCCGCTGCCTATGGCAGAGTTGAGCACCAGCCCGCGAGGAGTTAGCACGGCCACGCGCTAATTCGCCAGCACACACTTCGCGAACATCCACCCTTCCCGGGGGCACGGGCGTTCCGCCGCCGGAGCCCGCGGCAGCTCCCGGCTCCCCTCGCTCCCCTGCGCAGGTGGGCGCCCGGCGGAGCCCCTCTCCCCCCGCACCCCTCAGCCCCGGGGGTGCCTCCAGACCAGAAGGAGGGAGCGAGGCGCCGTCCCCGGCCCCAGTCCGGCCGGACACCCCCCGTCCCCGCGCGGCGCGGAGCCCCGTACTCACCGCGGAGCCGCAGGCAGCGCCCTGCGAGGTGCCCCCGCCCCGCGCCCGTCCCTCGGTGCCCACATGCGAGCCCCGGCCGCGCGGCTCAAAGTCCTTCTGAGCAGCACCCACCCGGCCCCGCCGCCTCCCGCCTCGGATCACTGTCATCTCTCCTCCCCTCGCCGCCCCCCGCTCCCCCTCCCGCGGAGGGCAGCAGCATT
>WBMW01001377.1:31443-60097 GCA_013396635.1 Penelope pileata
AAAAGAGCGGTGCCAAACCTCAGCCCGGGTTACGCAGGTGAACGTATGGAGCCAGGGGCAGTGTGGCTCTTTGCCAGAGCTGTGATCCATTAACCTCCTTAGCTCATTGCTGGCAGGCAACAATAGCACACGACCACTTTGTTGTATCCAGAAGACAAGTCGTTTTATTTCCACAGTAAACTCCGCTCTTCCACGTTGCAATTAAGAGGGGGCTCTTCAATAACAAAAGCAGTAGGAATGAAATACACCGTGTTTTTCTGCCACTTTGTGTTCATTTTCTGGATGAAAAATGTTCTCCTGTGCTTAAGGTAATATGCACAAAGGTAGACAGGAAAAATTCATGCTTTGTAACAAACGTTTAGGACTTTACCTTCACCATTTAATTATATGCACTTTTTTAGACTACCTGGTATTTAAAGTTTTAGTTCCAGTTCTACTGAAGAAAGAAACCAAGCAAAGCCCAACATATCACAATTAGAGTATGAAAAATGGGATAAATATCAGGCTCTTTTTTTCTTTATATATGAAATGTATAAATGCATATACGGGGTCTACTCCGAAAGTAATGCCTCCTATTTTATTCTGTTGGCCCATGACATCAGAGGCAGACGTTGGTGGTATGGCAGCAGAGGTTGAACCTTCCCACCAATATTCCGTTCCATTTTGTTGCTGTGTGACAGATGGCAGCAGAGGGGCACTCTGACACAATGGCGTCTGACATGGAAGCGCATATGAAGCAAAGGTGTGGAGCTGAATTCCTTCATGTGGAAAAAATGGCACCCGCTGACATTCATCGATGCTTTCTGGATGTTGATGGAGACCACATAGTGGATGTGAGCACAGTGACGTGATGGTGGTGTGTTTCTGCAGTGGCGACACTGGTTCATCTCCGTTGGTGCAGGTGTTTACAAGGCTCTTGTCCATTGCTGGCTAAAATGCACAGCTAATGGTGGTGACTATGCTGGAAAATAGTGTTTTGTAGCTGAGAATTTGCTCTGTCAAGTGGTGCTTTTGTGCTCTTTGTATCTGCTTTTGTAGGTTCCATGGAAATAAACAGAAGACATCACTTTCAGAGTGACCAACGTGTGTATGCCCTTTAATCCAAATACATTTTCTGGAGTTATATATTTTTACATAAATGTGTACACAGGCATATGTTGTGTATGTATATACTCATTACATAAATAACATACTTCAGAATCAGATAAAAAATAGTATAGAAAATAGGTATATAAAAGAAGCAGAGCTAAAAACAGAGCTCTCAACCCCCTGCTGAGAGCTATTTAAAAAAAAAAAAGTGAAGGAGAAGTCATAGAATCACTGATACAAAAACAGTATGAAAGCTATACCTTGCACTTTATTCTTTACACAAGCAACTTAGTTAATACACCTACATTTGTGGGGGAAAAAAAAATCTTTTTTTCTTTTTTTTCTTAAGACATTTTGGCATTAAGTTGTGGTCCTAATTGCTGTGTGTGAAAATATTTGTTTTGGAAAGTCTGCACTCAGAGAAGTTAAATCTGTTCCTGCTTAGTGGAGCTGTCTAGTCTGGGAATGGAAGATAATATGTTCAAAAAGAAGATTGATCCCAAGAGGATCTGGCACAAAAAGATGGGAAAGATGCTGGGGAATAAGCTTAGCTAGGTGAAGACAATGAATAGAAAAAGCTGGTGTATTACGGGGGAAACTGGGCCTGGACATAAAATACCACCTCACTGGGAGAAGGTGACACCAAGGAAAACATTCATGTCCTTTCTCATGGCCAGGTTGTGCTGTAAAACACTTCCATTGCTCATTACTGAGTGAGGAGTGTAAGATAACATCTACATCCTCCCAGAAACCTCCACACATTAATTCCAATTTGTTACCTGTGACTTAGAAAAAGTGCTCCAAAAACAGACATGAAACTCTGGGAAATTCTAAAAATTCTCAGTTCATGGGACTCACTTACTTGCTTACAGGATTTTTGGCTTCCCTGAGGAGGAAGATTTTAGGGTATTTTAGTGTTTTTTTGGTTACCCTGATCAACACATCATACATAGCCAGCTGCCACTATGCTGTCTCATCTTGAAATAAAAAAAGCCCAAGATTCTTCGCTGCCTATTGCATGGTTTTAATTTGAGAAAATGAAGTCTTGATTCCATTTTCATTAAGATTAGTAACAAAATCAAGAAGTGACTGATACATTAGCAGAATGTTTTGAGTGCAGGAGAATGCGTGGCTTCAAGAGCAGACGTTTGGGTTGGGAAAGAGATGTAAATCTATGCTGTAAAAAAAAATATTAAATTTATGCTATATTTCAACCTGTTGTGGCAAGGGTAGTCATTCATGGATCAAAAATGAATGAGATTTTACCACTCCTGTAGACAGTCTATTAAAAATCAAAGGTAGATATACTTTAGCTGGTTGCTTTTTCACTGTGCTTTCTTCACAAAGTCTGAAGTGTTTTATTCTTGCTTGAGAGTTACCCACTGTCATATAGGAGAGGTACAGGGCATCAGATTGCGTGTGTTGTGTAGGATAATCATACTGATATTTGCTGATGCAAATTTGTAATGGTCCTGGCTGTCCAAGCTTCCAGCCCACCACATGGTACCAAAAAAAGGTGATATTTGGTAGCCATTATTTTAAGGAATTGCAAAGTTGACCTCTCTGTTGTTTACTGAAGTTCTTTTTCATGCATTTCTTTTTCTGCTAAAGGCTTTTCTACTTTTCTTTTTTTTTTTTTTCTCCTACTACAGGCTTCACTGTACTCATTTTCACTACTGTAATTTGAAGACATATGTGCCATTTTTTACAAGCATGGCAATAAAAATGATAGTAGATAATAAGCAAAAAACAACATTGACTGAGAAAATGCAAAGCCAGTGACAACAGATCATAGAACCATAGAATCAGAGAATTGCAGAATGAATTGGGTTGGAAGGGACCTAAAAGATCATCTAGCTCCAACTCCACTGACATGGGCAAGGACCTCTCATGAGATCATCTTACTCAGAGCCCAGTCCATCCTGTCCTTGGGCATCTCCAGGGATGGAGCATTCACAACTTCTCTAGACAACCTGTTCCAGTGCCTCATCACCCTCTAAGTAAATAATTTCTTCCTTATATCTAGTCTAAGTCTACTTCTTTTAGTTTAAAGCCATTACTCTATCATGAGTTTACTCTTGTAAAAAGTCCCTCTCCATCTGTACTAGTCTCAGTCCCAATTACCGTAGATAAGACTGGTAAAATTTGAACTTTTAGCCTTTGTTATGATTGCTATGTGACTGTACGATCTGTAATCTCATTTACCCCTTTAAACCAAGTGAGTTTTTTGACTCTCAAAAGGAATGTTTTCTAAGTAAAAGGTATGAAGAAAACAGTATTGAGTGGTACAGGATGGTTCTTCTTCCTTATATAGCAGCAAAGAACCATGATTGTAGCTTGAAATACTGGTGTTCTAATAAAATATAAAATTCAGGTTGCAATTCAACATTTGACCATTAAAGTCATGCTGTTTTCTCACATGTTGATATGTTCTCTCAATTCTTAAAAAATAATGTAGCTAATGGTAATAGGAATACATTCTGCCTGTATCTTCAGTTTTATATTCAATTTCCAGTAATAGTTCTGGTAATTAGAAGATAGTGAGGTTTTATTTGTTAAACATCTGGTCTATCATAAAGGTATGTTTTATGCAATGATATCCCAGTTTTTAAAACTTGCATTCTGTTTCATTTGAAGTATCTCATACATCAATATTGTATTAATTTATGGGAGCTGGACATAAATTTATGACTTTATTTTATGAAAAAAATAATTGTGCCCTTCAAAAACTTCATAAAAAATTAAGATGGTTTGGGATCTTAGGGAATTATGCAACTGAATATATTACAAGAAAAGATATAATTTTTAAGAAACCTAACCAATATTCTTCTGTCAGGTTGAAACTTGCCATCATAACACACTAAAAATACGCTTCACTGAGTCAGTAAATACTATATTTTTGAGCTGTCTACATACTATTGACTTTTCTGGTTTCTGCAAAGCATTACATCAGAAGTCCCTTCCCCCCTTTGTTTTTATACCAGAAAAAATCAATTCAAATCTTAGATATACAAAGCAAGAAAGGTAATCTAACCTTGACACATTTCAGAATTTATACCATTTCCTTCTTTATTTTGTTGAAGCTCTGCTTTTCAGGCTTATCTGCAACAGTGGAGAGTTTTGACAACTCTTTCTAAATATACAAGAAAACATACTAACCATAATAGGTTGAAAGCCAGATTATTTAAAATCATAGTGAAATGTGACTAGCATATTAAAAAGGGACTTTCATTTTGAGGAAAAAACATCCAAAGATACTAGGCCTAGAATCAAATTCTGACTTCAGATATCCATGTGTGGCTCACTTTAGGAAGAAAAATCTGATACACAAACACCTAACACTAATTTTAATAGAAGATCAATGGATACATGCACCCAAAGTTATTTGGTCATTGGCCACCCATGCTACTTTTTATAAATTTGCTAAATTTCAGTGATCTGACCCAAAATTTTTTTATGCTGGAAGTTTGCCTCAGGCTGTGTCTTTTAGCATACCTAACACAAAATGGCTTAGCTATATCCAAAGACAAGATTGACTTTATATTGTTTTATTTCTTGATAATGTATTCCTTGTAAGACTTGCTTTCCAAGAATTTTAGTATCTGCAAGCAATGGAGAAGAAACTTGTAAGTTGGCAGGGTGGCATTTGCTTATCTGAGAACCCCTTGGAATCTGTTCGATTCCACCACCCCCCCACCCCTCAAAAAAAATCTTCCCAGTTCATGGACATGTTCAGACACGCTAAATAGCAATTTGAGTTACGCAGCTTAATGCATATATTTAGCTGTTCTCCATCCACGTATATTCAGACATTACCTAGTTTTGTCTCTCTTAATACTGTTCTTCTTAAGTAAGGGCCTGTCTTTCCTGTGCTCTTCGTTTGGCTAGAGCCAAAGCTGCACTGAGAAGGAGAGCACAGGAATACTTTTTTGGATTTCTTGAGACTTGGGAGCTGGCAAAGCTGGAGAAGGGAATTTCAATTATCTTTCAGAGGAAGATCTGAAGCTGGAGTGAAACTGATGTTCATCTGACTGAACTGAGATGTCTGAACCCTGACGACTAACTGCTAGGTATATGAAGGGAACATGGGAAGAGACAACAGATCTATCTCTGTGGCTGTCAGATGGGAAAACTACGTGAGAAGTTTGTAATTTTGGATATGCTGATAAGGAGAAAGAAGAAATCTAAATACTGAGGACCATAGCTGGCTAAGTGAAAAGAATCAGGTGGAAACAAGCCAGTGAAGATGTGAAGATGAGAACGAAGTCCCAAAAACGGGGGAGACAGAGTGAGAGAACAGGAATAAGACATGAAGGCAGAAAAAGAAACAGAAGAATCTGTAATACTAGAGCATATTGCCATGCAAAACTTGGAAATGAACCAACCATCCCAAAGCCCAGCATTTCTCTGTTATCAATAAATATATTTGAAACTTGTTCATAAAATGTGCTCCTCACTCTCCTCTGGTGCTGCTCTACATAAGAGTTGAACATCTTTTACTATTCTGAAGCCTGACATTATATCTACTGGCAGAAATATAACCTGTAGGTCTAACTTTCTGACCTCAGTGATGAAACTTGTTGGTATCAGGCCATTTTTTGAAATTTTTTTCATTTTTCCACAAAGAGTAGAAAGCTGATGAAAAATGGAAGAGAAAGGAAAGAAGGAGAGGCAGGAGAAAGAAAAGAGTAGAAAAAGAAGGGGATCCTTTACGGCACTAAAGTTTGGCTGTCATGTATCAGGCAATATTAAAACTGAAGTTGTCTTTACTAGCTCTATACAACTTCTCCACTCTCTACTTGTGGATATACAGTGTAACAGAGTTTTTAATTATGAGATCATGTAATATTTTTTCCTCCATCAGCTTAGGGCATCTATCACTGCAGCAGATTGAATCTTGCTCAGTGACTAAGCAGCTGTGCAATGTTTTTTGTTTTATTTTCATTGGCCTTTGGGCAGATGAGAGACTTTTTACCAATTTGTTCAAACGCTAGTGAGAAAGAAGTATTAATTGCACCTTCTGAGGAATGTCTCTGATAGCAGTCATTATGCCATCTGCATGCCTCACAAATGAATATTTATTTATCACAACAGCATTTCTGTTGTTCCAATTGTAGAGATGGGAACTGATACATAGCAAGTTAAAGCAGTATTATCTGCTGATTTTGAGTGTAAATGTAAAATACCTAGGGATTAGCTGTAAGGTTACTGTGAGAAGTGAGGAGAGGTAAGCACTTCAACAGACAAGACCCACACTCTTCGATAATGCACCCAAACAGACAATACTCATAAATTGTGAGAAATACATGAATAACTATGTTTTGGTGAGTTTTCCATTATTCAGCAATGCAAGGGGATAACATCCTGATCTTCATGTCATCATTCAAACAGCTTAAGAATGAAGCATTCGCTGAAATTCACCCTGAAACTTCTTTTGCTGTATGCTATTTTTTTTCTTTCTGTTTTTTTTAAAGAAAAGGTGACAGCATTGTTTATGACACAACCCAGTTTATCCTTAGAGATGAGTTATTCTCTTCGCTTATGAGGAAAGGTTCTCATCAAAGAATGCCTTCATGATCTGTGTCTGAACAAAACTGGAATTGACCTATGCTTTAAATTTAGATCATAACTGAGTATTAGTTTTTCCATCATTATGAAGATCGAACTTGCAGAATAATCTGCCACTTAAAAGTTTGCTGAACATTTATTTTGGAACTAACTGGAAAAGTTCGTGTACAATCTAGAAGTGCCTGGAAATTTTCCAGCTTTGAACTTGACAGCTCACTTCACTTTTGGTGCTGTCATCGCATTATTTTGAGCACTTAAAATATTGCACTTATAGGAAGAGAAAGGATCCAAGCAGAACTAGAGGAGATGGAAATTGCTTGGAATTGCTGGGGGCTGGAAGCCTTTACTTCTCTCTCCAACTTTTCCAACAATAGGGATGCCAAAATAACCTTTCTTGCTTTTTGGTTGAAAACGCTGAAGAAAAAGTGAATTGTGACAATTATTCCTTTACTGTGCTCACCAAGAAAATTCTTTGCTAGAATATGCCTTCAGAGATTTTCAACAAAATATAAAATGTTACCAATATTTTCAAATTCATTTTCTGCTGAACCTGAAAATCAAAAACTTTGAGATAATAAGGAATGATTGATATACAAGATATATTATCTGATAAAACCTACCAGAGAGGATAAAAATCTGTGAGAAGTTTTGTAAGACTCACAACTTCTGCTGAACTATGCTCTTGTTAGCTAGGATATTGTTGGTCAGAATACCTTAACTTGGCCAAGACTGACTGATTTGTAATATTCTCTTAACAGCCTGGTTAAGGTCAGACCAGCTAATCACTCTTTTTCTTCATCACTTCTGTAACCACCAGTACTCTTCTTTATGTTAATTTTACCAGTTCTGGTGCAACCATGCTGCAGACTGCTTCTCTAAACTTTGACTGACACACATGCCTATTCAAATCCACAAAACCTTTTTCACAGTGGAGAGATGCTGCAGAGCTAAGCTCCCTGCCCCTCTCTATGGAAATCACAAAATCCATCATGCACATCTCAGTACCCAGCTTTGCTGATGTGTTTTCCTTCTTGAACTGTCAACCAACAAGTTGTGGACAATGGAAACAACTGAATTCCTTTAACTCACACTCTAGGTTTACGGAAATAAAAAAGAAAAAAAAGAAAAAATATCTACAAGTACATGTTGAATAATGTACTTCAAAAGCTGCCTGTGAATGTGACTGTTTACATTTATCTTTATGTATAAAAGATTTTTTTCATAACAAACCCAAACACTCAGCATCACACATGCAGTTAAATTTGCATTTTATGATATATGTAGCTGACAGAAATAGAAATAAGCAGCATCTAAATGGCAGGTGACATCCTAAAAAGTGCACATTTTCCTTCTAATTGTTCCACCATATTTTGAAGATGGTACAAGTTAATTTTAACTTTCACAGTCATTTTGGGGAATCTAATCTTTGGTATTGTTCAATTTTGTCTTAGGAGACATCACTAAATCTCTATACATTTATTTATTAGAGAATTATATATTACTCTTCTAGAATAACTTAGAAACACTGCTACTCCTGGAGTCTACCTAGTGAGAACGAAAGGGACAAGTGTAATGTATTCCATTTCTCTGTTGGCTCAGGCTCATGTCAAATAATCATACTCATAATGGGATTAGATCTACCAAGATCTCCTTTAAAAGCTTTACTCCTATGTGATCTAACTGCAAAGACACAGTAAAATTTCCTTGTGTAATGTCTAACAGACTTTTTTATTTCCACTTCAGTATCTTTGTCTGTCTAGTATATTCTTTTGTTTCAGCATTATTATTTAATGAGCTTTTTTCCCTTCATTTATCCACTGGTGCATTTATAGACCCCAATCACCTCTCTCTCTACTCTGTTTTTCTACATGTTTTTCTACCAAGAAAACAGTTTTAGGCTCGTCTTGAAAACTGGGCCTGTGCTCTTCATTTTTTCTACAGCCTACTCTACGCCTGTTCTCAATCAGTTACCTTTCCTGACCAGAAAACTCAATATTGTACAGGGCTAGGGGAGCAGGCCGCAGCATAATTATACCAGTGCTTGACCGTCTCTCATGGATTCATCTTTTGCAATACATTTTCAGTTTGCATTTGCCATTTTTATGCTGTATTGTGCTGGCAGTTAATTCATTCAGAGACTGACTATCACATCCCACTTCTACAAGATGTTTCCCGCTGATATACCTCCAGCATACTGGAGGATTTTTTCTTATTAGCTCCATTGCATAACCTTGCATTTCAATATAGTCGTATTTCTGTTAATCTATACCTTTTGGCATTCTGTTTCAATCTTCTCTCTTCTAACTTCCACTTCATGGCCTCAGAAAAATTTCTAATTACACATCTTGAACAGTGGCAGATCAGTAACCATGTACAAGATGAGTTTCCAATCGTATTTTGAGGAACTTGACAAGGAACCACCTTCTAGCTTGATAGTACTCTCTGAAACATCTGCATGCTGATATCTGTAAAAATATCTTAGCCAATTTTACAATTTCTCAGTTAATTCTAACCTTTTTTTCAAGATTTAACAACAGTTTTCCAAGTACTACTGTATCAAATATACCAATCTGATGACTAGATAGAAAAATTGACTACATTGTTTAAGAAAAAATAGTTGTCAAAGAACTATATAGATAAGGAAAATTATCATAATAGTTCTCAAGGAGAAAAAGGGAAGTTTTCACATTGTTTTTATTGCAATGAGAATCCTTTCTCAGCTGCATTTAAAAAAAAATTTGTGGTTGCTTACATATTCAAGCAAAACAGAAGTTATGATTTTGATGTTAGAATAAGTACTACAGTCTATGAAATGCGGGGATTCTACAAAATCAAGTCCCCAGTTTCTAGTTCTCTATCTGGATGAGGGTAGTTTCAGAAAAATTTATCTTTTGAGCTGAAATTTTCAATGACTCGTCTGAAGCTGTGGTTTTCCACTAAAAATCAAAGGTGACTCTCTTGCTGTTTTCTGTGGAATCAAGACTAACTGGCAGAAATAAGTTATAAGCACTAAATTTAACTTTTTGAAAAAGTGTCCAAACCAAACCAGATCTTTGGTCATACTAGAGAGGAGTGAGGAAAAAGATAATTTTTCCCAACTATTTAATAAAAAGAGCCATTTACCTTTGTTTTAAAGAGCTCTGTAGCAGTGGTGATGCAAGGAGTACATATGACACAGAAGTAGGTCATGATCTAGCTAAGAACCATTTACAATGTGCAATAACTTTATAAATATTCTCTGAAGCCTTGTAGGCAAAATTACTATGGTGGGCAGTGATTATACAACGTTCTCATAAGATCTTTTTACCAATTAATTATGCATCTCAGAACAATTTTTTCATAGAATGTAGAGTATATGTTATCACCTCCTTTTCATTACATTTTCTGTCAACATTGAATCATAGAATGGCCTGGGTTGGAAGGGACCCCAAGAAACATAATTTATGTCTGTATGTATTTTATGACTGCTAGTATATATTACATAGAGTTTGAAAGGCATTAATAAAACATTCATGTATGTTGTATAATTTCTTATGTACACAGCTACATGGACTGCCAGTGTTACCAAATCTTGAAGTTGGCTTTTTTTTTCCTATAGCTCAGGCCCCTCTTTGTAGCTTTATATGTATGTCTTCCGCAGAGAAACTGTTCTCATATTCAGCCTAAATTAGCATTTTAACAGGTATAAGTCTTGCTTATTCTTTTCAGACAAAAGAAGATACAAATCCAATGTCAAGCAGAGTTTACAAGAGTACAATTTAGACACCAGATTGCGAAGTGCTTTTAACTATTCCTGCACTATTTCCCTGAAGAGATTGGTCTCTAAACACACTGAAGGGTAAGAACTATACAATGCACAGTGGAAATATGGAGAATATTTCTTCCTTGTTAATTTATTATAGTGAATTGACATAATGAAGGATGACAAATAGGTCTTTTTTTCATTCACACAGCTCTTCTCGTTAAAATGGGAATGTTTTCTGTATGAGTGTCAGGAGTAACACATTTAATTACACAAAAGCTATATATCATGTGTTGTGAATGCAATATGGACCACAAAAAAACAAACAAACAACAACAAAAAAAAACCTGAATATTGATGAGGAAAATATTGAAGGGAAACCAGAAGCCTATGCTTTAAGAATGAACATATGCTCATTGAAAAGAGAGTAACATATATATATATATATATAAATGGAAATGGTAGGTGAAAAATTTACATAGAGACTTTGTCTTTTGCTTTTCTTCTATTGTGTAGCATTAAACTTGCTTCTGCCATTACAAATAAAAGATCAGTTCACCGAAATATCATCACAAAAATGGACATCTTTTGGTTTAATGCATTTTATTAATACAAATCCTATAGATCACTTGTTCTTCCATTCATCTGTCTAGGTCATCCTTTAGTGCCTACATTCAGCATTTTTTTTTTTCCTAGATGTAAGTATACTAACTGCATGTACTACTATTTGATGGCAGGAGTCTATATGAATGGATTTAGTACTCTTTCCCTAACACAGGGATTGGATTCATGCCAAGAAGCCACGGAGAGCATATCATAGAATCATAGAATGGTTCAGGTTGGAAGGGACCTTAGAGATCATCTTGTTCCAACCCCCCTGCCATGGGCAAGGACACCTCCCTCTAGACCAGGTTGCCCAAAGCCCCATCCAGCCTGGCCTTGAATACTTCCAGGGAGGGGGCATCCACAACTTCTCTGGGCAACCTGTTCCAGTGTCTCACCACCCTCACAGTGAAGAATTTCCTCCTCATATCTAGTCTAAATCTACCCTCTTCTAGTTTATAACCATTACCCCTTGTCCTGTCACTACCTGTCCTTGTAAAAAGCCCCTCCCCAGCTTTCCTGTAGGCCCCTTCAGGTACTGGAAGGCTGCTATCAGGTCCCCCCGCAGCCTTCTCTTCTCCAGGCTGAAGAGTCCTAACTCTCTCAGCCTGTCCTCACAGGGGAGGTGCTCCAGCCCTCTGATCATCTTCGTGGCCCTCCTCTGGACCCACTCCAACAGCTCCACATTCTTCTTGTGTTGGGGACCCCAGAACTGGACACGGTACTCCAGGTGAGGTCTCACGAGAGCAGAGTAGAGGGGCAGCATCACC
The DNA here is from genome assembly GCA_013396635.1 of Penelope pileata. Classification (NCBI taxonomy): domain Eukaryota; kingdom Metazoa; phylum Chordata; class Aves; order Galliformes; family Cracidae; genus Penelope; species Penelope pileata. The sequence continues at coordinate 43,216 of WBMW01001377.1, forward strand.
TCCCTCGACTTGCTGGCCATGCTTCTCTTGATGCAGCCCAGGATCCAGCTTCTTCATATGAAGACATATGTCTGAAGGTCAAAGAAGTAGGGATTACAAAAACAAAGAGAATGGGATTACCCAGCCTATTTTGAGGGAGCCATACAGCAGCATTGCTCCAGCAGCCAGGAAAGAACACTTAGGAGGGAAATAGTTAAGGATGACTGAATTAAGTTAACTCATTAAATAGGCTCTTGATGACATCTCACAAGCACGACACCCTTCATCTAAGTGAAACAATTCTCTTGTTATGAGACGATGGTGTGTGAAGCCCTGAGCTCATGAGGCTTAGGGAACACCTTGCCAGTGGGATGAAGGGCTGAATGGCTGAATTGAAGCATCTCACCAGTCAGTCTGGTTTTACAGCTCACCACGGCACTGTTATCTGAGAGAGGCCTTCAGAGAACACCTGAGAGAAATTTAGATCCCTACAACATAAGGGTGGGTTTGTCCCAGCAGTTTCTCACCAAACTAATAACTAATCATGAATGGTTTTATGCTGTGTAATTAACACAAAGAATGAAGACTATTCACTCAGTGGCATGTACCGCTACAGTAAGATGTATTAGGCTTAGGCAGAAGCTGCAGAAAGCTATTGACATCCTTGAATGCCCAGCAACTGCCTAAACCCAGGTATTGGTAAGCGCATTAGCTACTACTGAGAAATTGGACAAATCAGAGTTTTCTCTTACAGCCTGAACAAAGACCAGCAACAACCTCTTAAAACTATCAGCTTCTTTCATTTTATGGGTACTTACTTTGTTTTGTAAATATTTCTTCATGATTATTAAAAGTAGTGATCTATTACATTTACTTTGTGTAATATGGTAACCTTTTTACGTCTCTGTCTTACTTCATACCTGTTCACTCCTTCAGTATTTAGTAATATACTAAGGTGTTATAGGAACACAACAACTGAGGCAGAAAGTGAAGTTTTGACACATAGTGGCAGACACAATGAATACTTGTTTTTCATATTTAGGCATAGATGTCTTCTTGAAATAATAATATTCAGTTTTCAGGGAAGAATGTAATATGACACTAAGTCTACTACAGATTATGGCAAATGGTATTTTTGCAGCTTATTTCCTTATGCTTTTGTCATTCTGCACTTGATTTAGAAAGAGATTCATGGAAAGTCATAATTATTTTAAGAAGGCAGCAGGGAAGAGTTCTTTCATCAGGTCTATAAATCTTCACTTATGCTTTACAGAGAACCCTGCTCTCCATGTGTGCTGTAACAGTGTAAGAGGAGTATATCACAATGCCTTCAGTTGTCAGAGCTTCAGGACTCTTTATAATATTAGATCACAAGTGGAGACAATTTCATTGTAATAGTCTTGGCTATAAACAGAAAAAGATATAAATTCAGCTGGCACACAGACATCATAGCAAGGGTATATTCTTACATGCAGTTAAAATATATGTTGGTTTAGAATGTGTAAACATAAAAATAAGTATATAAACATATAAAAGCATATTTATGTCTATACACATGCTCACAAACATATGCACATATATGTACAGCTAGGAAGTTAGTACACCTAAGACTTAGGAAAAAAGATGACTACTGAAAACATGAACTATTTTTGGAATAATGTTACTAGAGGTAAGCAGAATGATCTTTTCAGAATGGTAAATAACTATCTTTCAGAAGAAGAAAACACTGCTTCCCCTTATGAAGTTCACAGCAGATAGCAGGTTAAGCTATTGCCATTCACTCTCCTAAATACACTTTTACAAAAGATGAATTTCCTTTTATTTTTCTCTTTTGCAAGGCAATATCCCTTGTTAAGGCTTACAACCCATGTGGTCAAAAGTGCAGGTTAAATATGAACACAGATTTCTTGTGGATATTAGGGAGACATTTCCACTGGAAATTTGGAAGGCAGATAAATAATAATCAACAATTTATAATAAAAATTCTACTTCTTGTGGCCCAGGCAAGCCAAAAGGTTGGACACCCATAGGTTATTGGAAATCTCATAGGCCTAAGTGTGTGTTGTGGTCCCCAGTCTTAAGATAGAAAGACTACTAGTCTTATGATTGTCTTAAGACCAGTGTTAAGACTGAAGTAATATGAGTCTTAGCAATGCTAAAGACAACAGGTAAAATCAGACCAACTCACCTGGATGTTCTGCTATAACGGCCATTCTCATCAAAACATTGACCTTCTCATACTCCAGATAGATGGGCCAACAAATTATTTATTCATTATGGTTCAAAATCTTTACTGAAACAGATCACTTGCCAAAGTTAACAGGAATCACGTTTGTCTAAGGACTATATGCATGGCACACGTGCAGGACTAAGATATTTCCATCTGCTCTCAAGTCTTAGTACTCAGCTTCCGAAAGGAATCAAACTTTGCAATATGTTTTCTTTAATCTCTGTGAGGATTTTCTTCATTACAAAAGTACAATGTGATTATACTTTGTATGTGTGGGTAGTAGAATACATAAACAGAAGAGAAAATGCTTGTATTCAGCCATAACAGGCTTTCAAAGCAATTTCAAAGAAACAAACTTCGTATGTTACAGGTTTTTTTTTTTCTTTCTTTTTTTCTTTTTTCCTTTTTTTTAATTTTTTTTTCTTCCTCAGTGATATTCCAATCTGTTCAAGCTTGGCTTTTCTTTCCCCTGGTAGTAACATAGCTGCTACATTAGTTAGCTCTCCCATATAGATGATTTAGATAAGATTACAGTTTGGTGCATTCAAAATGGAATCGACTAATATTTCAGAGGGAGGAAGAGTGGGTTTCTAATATGAAAAATTGTCTTCTTCCTTGAATTTTACCAGTCATGTCATGTTACATTACACAGAGTAATAGAACATTAGCTGTGTAATGATACGTGACTGCTAAAATGTAAAGGAAAATGCACTTTCAGATTGGCTAGTCCTGTTGAAAGGGATAGCTTGCATCTAAACTGTAACACTTGTAGTTATTATGCAAACCAGCTGTTTGTGAATTCCAGATCATTCGGAAACCAGAAGAAGTGTCAAATACACTATCAACTTTTCAAAACTTTTTTGTGTCTCACTTTTGGTTTCTTGATAAAATGAGGGTTTTGTTGTTTTTTTTTTAGAAATTATTAGCTATTTTCATTTAAATTTTGACAATTTTACTTGGATTCTTTGGGCCAGAAAATCAATTGAATTAAATGAGTTTTTGTTTTGTCAAAGTCAAAAGAGCTTCATATATTTGAATAATTTTAAATCCAGTCTATTTTACAGAGATGCAACTATTCTGTAGTCAAGCAAAAGTATAAAACTTTGTGCAGTAGTTATGAACATTGATCCAAACATAGTTGCCTTGTTAAGAGGTAGTGATGAATTGCAACTAAAGTATTTCTGTATTCATATAAATACTATCAGGAAAGGTATTTAATTTCAGATTATTTTGAACCACAGATCTGACCCTTGAACTTCATGGTATAAGGCGTGTTCTATAACCAGTGAGTTGCCAGATATTTTGAGGCATGCCAGGTTGTCTCCTCTGTTCCACGACCAATTTCAAAAGGTATTCCTCCCTCTCTTCACTCAGCCACTAGGAAACAATGACAGATTTCAAGTCCTTGATGTTTTTTTTTGTGCTGTAACTGTGACTTTCAATCATAGCTTGTAGCAAACCAGTTGTTTCAAAATCTGAACATTTCTAGTATTTTTTCTTTGCAGTACTAATAATTGTCACAGAGATGCACTGCGTCATGCATGAAGCCTCTAGAGCTATATCACATTTATAAATTGCATTTTGTGTCTGGAAAGGGAGAACAAAATGGTTGGCATCTCATAATGGACCCTTAAAACCCAGGCACTAGATTTATGTTTTGTCTGTGTTGAATGATGCAGACACAATACATGGTAAAAATAACTCCAAAAGTGGGAATGCGAGATTAATTTTCTCAGTAAAAAGAACATTGAAAAAAGGAATGATTACATATATGGAAATGCACGTCTAGAGAATTCCAGGAGATGCAAGTATCTAATGCTATCAAATCAATCTCCACATTTTGTCTCTTAAATTTAATATTTAGAAAAGTGATTCTACTTTAAAGTACTCCAGTTTATTCAGAGCACCACCATTCTATTAAGATATGTGTGCTAGGCAAAACTAGCTTTGTCTGAAATCACTAGGAATAGTCAATCTCATAAACAACAACTCATATTTAGAAGAGAAAAAAAAATCAAGAAGTAAGATTGATTTTCCAATGCTGATTAAAGTTGAGCATTTAAAAGGAAAATGGAACAGACTAAGTCTGTAAACAGTTATATATGTAGCTTTTGTGAAAGTTTCTCATTTATTATTACTGTGCAATTACAAGCTCGTATTTCTATACCGACCATAATTTAACATCAGTGTAGATGAATTGCTAATACTTGGCTTCCCCTGAGCAGAAAATGCCAAACCGCTGAGCTGAATTGTATTATCAAGCAATGTACAAGTTCTTAGCTGTTCTGCCCTTATTTGCATCTTGGGAATCACATTGCGGAATCCTCACATGGTATCTTGAAAGAGCACCCCTTTATCACTGTATTTTTCCTAGATATACTTTTTATTTAAATTGAAGATATCTCTGCTTAACTTACATTTTTAGTAGCAGTGAAGTCCTTTGGGTTCTTATTAGACGGAATCTAAGCACAGAATTCTCTCGTCCATGCCACTGTACAGATCTTTTATTTGAAGTGTAAAAAATCTCTTTTATATTTTCAGCTGTGGTTACAGACTGATATTCTGATGTCTTAAAATTGCCGAAATGTCCATGTTTTATACATACAGCTGAAATTAAAGTAAAAGAGGTAAAAAGTGAGAGGAGAAATTCACATATAGTCTCTGGATTCTGGTGTAAAGTTCTGCACTCGGACCTACTGACCTCTTTGCATTCACAGAATGAATTGCTGGGTGTTTTTTTGTGTTTTTTTTTTCTTTTGTTTATTTGTTGTTGTTGTTTGTTTGTTTTGTTGGTGGTGGTGGTTTTTTGTTTTTTTGCTTTTTTCTATGAGGGTTTCCCTACCCTAGTAGGACCTTGTGTTGGAAACAGATCAAGAAGGACTAGCCATCAGGGCATGTTTTTAACACATATACTAAAGTTGTAAGTAGAATTTTATCCCCGGAAGACAATTAAAAAAGATTACCTGCATGCCTGCCCCTACTTCCAGCAAGCTAATTTGTTGTCACCTCAATATAGATTTAATTATAGAAGACATACAAAAAAGCAGAACTTGGAATTCTACTGTCAAGACAGCTTATTGCAGGGTAGAAGGAAACCCTCTACAGACCCTGTTTGAAAGTCATCTTGCCTAGTCTATTGGCTTAATGATAGTAACCAGAAATTGGATAAGTATGATGTTTACACTAAGAGTTAGCGACAGATGTCACTGATAGATAAATAAGTAAATAAATAAAAATAGGTGATGAGGAAAAAAAAAGAGCAAGAATCATTAAGCTACTAAGCTATGTAATTGCAGAATTTCTTTTCCATCTAAAATCTCTTTTTTATTATTAATTATTATTATTTTGCTTTTGAAAAACACACAGATAGATGCATACACATTTTAACTGCAGGGGATTCCATTGTAGGATTGCTAATGAAATATGCAGTGATTTTTGTGGGAGTGCAACATCTTACAAATCATTATGCAATCTACAGATAGAGAGTCTTTCACACTGCAGGCAATAAAATAAAATAAAAACAAATATAATAAAACTAGGCTACGTAATTGAAGTTCCTCTTCATTATTCTGACATTAGCTAGCCTCAGGCTTTAGAATCTGCTCAATTGTAATGAATTGTTAAGATTGCAGTTGGACCAATGAGAAGATAACATCTCGTACTTTGTTGTTTGCAAGATTTTAACAAAATAACATCTGCTGTCTTAGATCGTGGATGATTTAATTTTTAAACACTTGTTCCCAACATTTAATTTTCTGCAAAACAACTGCATAAATTATTAATCCATCTATATTTCCTGAAGGCAAGTTAGACTTAAGATCCTTCATAAATATTTAAGATTTGTACGGCAAAATAAACAAAAACTTTCATTTCACTTTTAATTGCAAGTCCTAACAACCAGCAACTGCATCATCAGTAACAGTAAAGAGAAACATTTCAGGTAGATCTACTCCAGCATCAGAAGAACATTGTGATATAAGTATCAAATTCAGCTTTAATTTACCTTTTTATCTTACGGAAATCCAATGTGCTTTGCACCAAGTTAACAAAAGACACTTTTTGTTAGTGAGAAGAATGAATAAGAAAGTCCCATACTCAAATCTAATCCCATCTTGACTTGAAAGACTCTCTCCCGTTTCCCAGGAGCATGAAGTTCAACACACTTTTACACCCACGCAGATACTTACTCCAGGAAGACATCTGTCAGTATTAACGCAGTATAGTCTCCAGGCCCAAATCTGAGTTACTTTTTAATTCTGGCACAGGATCTGAGAAGTGAAGGCAGTCTCAAGCTTCAGGGCTAGCCCAACATAATCCCAGCTGCCACCTCTTCCCTTTTCCTGAAAGCAATTATTCTAATAACTATGGATCACCACAGTTGCTGTAGCTCATCCCTCACCAGAACAATCCCCACCTGCCAGGTAAAACAGCTTTGGACACCCTTTGGAGTGGTACAGAGATAACAAAAACAAATTAAGTTCTGGGTCCTGTGAAAGAAAGCAAAATTAATTTAAACTTTTTTATAAAACATTTTCTGTTTGCATAGTATGCTTTTCCATGAAATTTGGAAGGATTTTTCCCTATATTGCACTTGAGAATAATATTTTAGAAACATATATACAAGTTTTCATGTTTTTGAATTCTTTTATGATAGACTTAATATTTGAAATTTGTTATTAATTGAATTTACGTATTTAAGATATCGTCTTTAGAAATGTGGGTTTTTTTCTAAGATAAAATCAAATAATTGATTTTGAAGGTTCAGCTCACCCAACTCTTCACTTAAGAATGAATTTTATAGAAACCGTAACCAAATAAAAATTTCAGTCATTATTTCAAATTAAGGAAAAGAAAAAGACTTTGCCATAAAATGCAAAAACTCTAGCGTCAGCTTTTTCAGTTTTCTTCTAGAAGTGTAATAAAATTATTTCCCTAAAAGGTAAAACTTGATAAAAGTCCGGGTTTGTGTAACAGTGGAGAAATCAGAAGTGCACTGTATAGAGCAGCTCCAGTTCTAACAGATTTTGCTCCTTGCTTTTGTCGTTGCTCCTCAGACATGAATTTAGTGGCTCTGACTGTGCTTTCACCTTTCTAGTGGTGTCCAGAAATAATTCCAAGGGAAGTGCACAAAATACAGGGATGTGAGGGTGGAGTAAGGGAGATTTAAAACAGGCCCATGAAAGTATTCCTCCTGCCTTGCCATATGGATATTGATTTCTCTCCCTCAGGCGGAATATAATTGCCTGCTCTAATTTAGCATTGATCTACCCACCCAAGTTTCTTAAAGCACTACACAGGCATCAATTAAATTGGTCCTAATACCACCTTTGTGAAGTAGGATAGCTATAATTGCTCGCACTTAGAAGATGGTGAGAGGTGAAAAGTGATTTGTTGGAACCTATGCAGCGCAACAAGCCAGGATTAAAGCAGGAGACAATTATATCATGCCACGTGCTGTGTATCACATCATTCAGAGTTTTTCTAATGGCAAAATATTTGCTTACCCAATAATTTGGGATTCCAATGAAACCTTCTTGGTTAGATAATAAGATAATAGACTTCTGCTGATCATATCAGCTGCATCTATTGACTTGATTTGTCTCCTTTATGGGATTTTTCCACTGTCTTATTTTTTACCTTTTTCTTCTATTTACTTAGCTTCAAATATGAGACTTTCATTTTATGTGCTTCATGTCTTTGCACTTGATTGTTGGTTTGTTTCCTCATCAGAACTTCTGTGCATTATTGCGTGTAAGAAATAACACCCCTTGATGCTGAATTCAACAAATGTGGTTTTGCCACTCTACTTTTTAGTGTCATTTTATTATTAGTTCAAGATAAATCAGTTAGAGTGCTAATGAGAAGAAATAAATGCAAAGTACTTCATATATACATCTAATAGCTCAGAAGAATTGCAAGTTCTAGCATATTTACTGAGGGAGCCCAATATTAAACATGAGTTAGGTAATTCTTTGAAACATACAGTAGGGATAAACTAAAGTAGGACTGGATATTTGGGTAACAGATTGAACTTAGCCAGCTCCTCTATGCAATATGTGACTTAAATTCAATGAGGAAAAACAAACAAACAAACAAAACTCCACCTAGCACAGTATTACAGGGCTTGTAACCTATGCAAGTGTAAACATCTGCAGACAAGTTCAAATGTGAGATGGACGTAAACATTTACATGCTAATTCTAGCTTTATCTGAGAGAAAAAAAATACTGATATTGGAAAGCTGTACAATATTCTCAAAAATCGTAAGCTACACTGTGCTTACACAAGAAGGTCAATAACAGTTCTTATCATTATTTGACCTCACTTTGCTACATTGCTTGGCTTGAACCATGTAGGTCTTTGCATTTTTGTCCAAGAATTTCCTGTTTCAGAGTCCACTCTGGACTGTAGTTAAGGCCCTGGATTAGCTTTAAACATGTTTCCAATATGAGCCAAGTTTAGGCTTCCCTGTTAACATCGTAGGAAATCAGGGAAGTCAAATCCTTAGACTAATTCTTTTGAAGCATACATTTTTCAGCATAGTAGATGCAGGAGAGGTTGATGAATTCAATCTTCCCTCCTGATGAACTGAGGTGATGAAAATTAAGCAGTTTCCCTTTCTCTGCCTCTACAAACATACTACAAATGAAAAAAAAAATGTTTTGTGATTGGCTTTCACTTATTTGTTGGGTTTAGTAATAGGATCTAGCCAAGTAGTCTATGTAGTCTTACTCTGAGAGACATCAGTTTGAAGTGCTGTTTGTGCCTGGCTGAAGCCTTGCCATGAACATAATAGCATAAAAAAAGTCCAAGAGATCCAGGCTAAAAGTTTTGACTTCCTTTGGTATACTGCAGCCTGACAAAACTGCATTCCGCCAGAAATATGCTCATTTTTGTACACTTACCCACATTACAGCGCAGGGAATCATGTCTGCCACTAAGCAGACGAAATACAAGCCTATCACTGCCTATAAGCACTTACTGCAATTTAAGCTCTCCTGGAAACGCTTCTGAGATCTGAGCCACAAAGTTACCATGAAAATCCAGTGTAAAGCACTTTATAATGATGCCATTTGCAGCAGCATGTGCTGCTTCTCCAGGGCTTCAGCATCACCCCCAAAGAGAAAAAAGCCTTTCCACCCCATGCTGACCTCCTTGACTGTGCGGACATTGTCCATTCCCTGCTCTAGGCAAATGGAAATAATACTGCCCTTGTACCAATGTTTCTGTCCTATTGAAACTTACGGTGGAGGTAGCCTCTAAGGCAAGGGGAGTAAAGAGTCAAGTTCCTGGTCTGTTCTCTGGTACAGTATTGAACATGGGATTGCCATATGGAAATATTTACTTCAGCTATAATTTCACCCTCAAATAAAAGTAAATTTGGAGAATATATGTTATTAGTGCTCAAATAGCACATTTTGTTTATGTGCTATTTAAAATGAGAACTGTGCCTGGAAGTGCAATTAAGCAAGAAATGGAAACGATTGCTATTGTTAATTTTCTATTTGCAGAATGAAGGGGGGAACTTTCACTCATATATGTATCCATATACACAAAGGGAAGCACAGTTAACTTAAATGCAGCAAGTAGTTAGTATAAATAGCAGTGAAAAATCTTCAGGTTTATGGTGTTTTCCAGGGGGCAAGGCAGATAATGTCTTCCTCTGATAAAAGTTCCCCAGTCAAAGAAAAGCATTCAATAGCAGCAATACCTGGAGCACATATTGTGCAACTTTAAGCATCACCTGAGCTGGGGAACAGTTGAACATATTTACAGCGGCTTTTTTATAACCCCAGGACATAATGTGTTCTCTGATCATTTTTAAGAAATAGGAATGCTATCCATGTGCATGACTATGCATTTTAACTGGAAAAGGCAAAGTACTTATCAGGATAACACTGACACGTGGCAGAGCAACTTGGACAGCAGAAGATAGAAATTCTCAGCCAGTGGGTGGCAAGAGAAAATGGAATAATGCTTACTGATGTATGCTGATATGTTTCCAGTTACAGCATCCTGATCATACAAAATAGGCCAGTGAGATGGCTAGTGCCACAATTTCTTCCTTTCCCCCATTGCAGTTCTTTGATTTTTCTTACAGTAGCCTCTCAATCTGAACATAGCCATGCTTTGTGCAGCAGCATTCAGGATTGCTTTGAGTTGAAAGAGCTGAGAATAACACTTCTTTTTCCTGTCTATGTGCAAAAGAACAATCATTAGATTGTGAATCATGCGGCTGCAACTAACCAGTTTAAATGAAGACAGCATTTTGCAGTCATCCTGAGTCATATTTTCTTTTTATACTATTTTCCCTTTGACACATTTTTTTTTCACCTTCTCCATGACCTAAGTAACCCCAAAATAGCTCAAAGATGATGTAACTGTAACTTACTTTGTTAGCTGTTAAGTTTCATGCCAATTTTCTTTCTTATACTCTTTCACCTCCAAACAAAACAGGCACCCTGGTTAAACTTCAATCTGAGTTTTTATAATGTCAATTTTTTGGAGAAGAGGCAAGTATTTGATAGATACGGATCTATGGATTCTTCTCATTTTTCTTTCTTTAAATCTTACTACTTTGCAATGAAAATGTTTTACTTAGACTGCTTGCTAGCATAGTTTAACCACTTTGGACTATTTTTCTAAGTCAAAATAGTCAGAAACCCAAATCCACTTTGCCAATTATTTTAGATCTGTGGGTTTTTTGTGCTGGTGTGAACTGCAGCAGCTCATAGTCACCTGTGCATACAGGTAAAGTTGATCCTTTATATTTTCTAAGTATCTCTAAATTTATCATCAGTACCTCAGTACTGTGCCAGAATCTGTTGCAAAAAAATAGCAGAAGTCAGATTTAAAGTTGCCTTTAACTTCATACTTACACATGCATATGAACACATGAACTATAAATACACAGACATCTCTTGAGAGATGTTCATGATTGGAAGCTTTAATCACCTCTCAATAAGCAAAAATTGTTTTCAAAATGCCTCTATTATCTGATAATGCATGGGTCTTGCCGCAGATTGTATTAAGTGTGAGTTAATCTCTCACAAAATAATGTTGTACCAACTCTCAAGGTTGGCTGTAGGACACAACATTTTAGCTAATATCACACAGGAGATCAGTTATTTCCCATTGTGATTCCCAATTGGCATCTCACAGTGAGCTTGTTTACTGCTCCACAGCAGAATGGATTGTCTGCTGTTAAGTACAAAAAAAGCTGCACAAAAATAGCGTTAAGTCTCTGGCTTAAGCTGACAAATTCTAGGGAAGTCTAAATTAAAGATGAAGTATCAGAACAGCACTTGTTATGTACAGGAATACTGCCTTGGAATGGGGAAGGGAGTCAGGTCAGGTAATAGCTTTTGTCTAGCCATTGCCATGACAGGCTTTTACTTGGATTCAGAATAGTAAGAGCTCTCTACAAAGTCCTTCTTTATTTATTTATTTATTTCCTATTCAGGCATGAACAAAACAATGTAAATGGGCCAGTACTTGTAGGCCAGCTTTTGATCAAATTATGATTTGAATTGGTTGAGTTAGAAGAAGAATAAGATTTGTAATGTAGATGTTGACTGAGCAAGCCAGCAGTGCAGTTATAATATTGACTGTGTGATAGAATCAGTGCTTCAGGAGAACAGCAAGCCTCCTTAACTTGAGGGGCTCTGGATTAACTGGTTTTAAAAGGCACTGGTCTGAAATAAGAATGTAATCCACAAGGAATATTAAAACTACAGTGTAATAATACTTTTCGTTCCTCTGTGCCAACAAAATCCTTAAATCCTTAAAGTAAGATAAATATAATTTAGACATAAAACTGAAAAAAAAATCCAAGCATGCAAAACCAAACACAGAATATGTTGCATACTCAGGAGAATAAAAAAGAGGGGCATATTCGTTTCTAAGAAAAGATAGAAGTGTAAGAATAGATGTATAAGTGACAGGAAAGGTGTTCTTCAAGAAGGGTGGACACAGAAAAGATGCCAAAAATAGGTTGATAAAGCAGTAAAACTAAATAGAAAGAGAGTTTCAAAAAGAGCCACGTAATTAAGAGCATGTTACTGGCTCTTTCTAGGGTGGAGATTTGTCACCAAAACACTACTGATAAAACACAGATGTCAACGCTTTCTCTTTTTCTCATTCCACCAGCAAGTAGGCTGAAAGTATGCAAGAAGCTAGGAAAGGATGTGACCCAAAGTAATAACAGAGGTGTAACGTAACATCATGCTCAGCAATGAAAAGGGAACGGAGGTAGGTTTATGGAGGTTATTCATATTTTCCTTGGAAACTGGCTGGGCATCCACCCACCAGATGATGAGATATTGCCTTTGCATAGCTTTTTAGTATTATTATTATTTCATTATTATTATTTCATTTCTTTTTCACATCTTAGACAATTTTTGTCTTTGTAGGGAAACCGTGGATCACGGTCTGAACTTATGATTGAGCATGTAGCAGAGAGGTGTGGCTGGCCCAGGGAGCACAGCCAGATTGTTTGCAGCTGTGCTCCCTTGGGACTGAAAGGGGTGGGCAGGGCAGGGCAGGGCAGGGCTCAACTCATATAAGGGACAGCCAAATAACATCAGACAGTTTTTGCAGAAAGTACTAGTACTGTGAGAAGGAAGCAGAACTCCTAGCTCTGGATGAGACAATGGTGTAGTTATTTGAAACTGGACTTTTCTGTAACAAGTAGCGTAGTCAGCAGGGTGTGTAATTGTGTATGAGAAAACCAAGAGCAAAGATTAAAGGTAGAGGTGTGTGTTATCGTGGAAATGAAATGGCTGTTGTGTGTGACTCTGCTAGCTTTTGGGACTCTTGTTGCATGGGAACAAGATGGGTGATGAAGATGATATGGATGAAGTTAAATATGATGGTAGGTGGGAGGTCCATAGCACTGTTTCCAGGAGAGGGGAGGCATGTAAAGCATTCAGGTGTGGGCTTAAACTTCTTTTGCTGATAAGAAAATACACCTTTATGGGGTGTTTTGGCTCTAACTGGTGCCGTTCTAGGGTGTTTTAAGAAGATTTCTGAATTTGGAGTTAGGTATAGAAGAGTAGAGGCTGCTGACAAGGCAGTGAGGAGGACTTAAAAGGGAAGAAAATAGAGGAAAAAGGGAGAAAGTAAGGAATATAGAGAAAAAGGAAAAATAGAGAAAAGGAGAATGGAAGTGGAGGAAAAGGGGGAAAGAAAGAAAAGGAAAATAGAAAAATTGCTTTTGGATATAATGACAATATCTGAAGTATCCTACACCTGTGAGCTGTTAATGTACAGTGTAAAATGAAATTGTGCACCTGAATGGGGTGGAAACAGACTAGGCCATAGATCACTGATTGCTGTGTAAAGTATTCTGTTCCACTGTGAACGGGCCAAAGAAACTAACACTGTATGGCATCTTCACTATGAAGAGGTGGGAATAAGTTTCTGTAAGGTCTTGGAAACAAAATACTGGTTGAGACACAAACAACTCCCTGTTTCCATGCAGGAGAATGAAAAAAGCAGGCTGCAGCTTCTACAGATTGTCTATGTACTTAAATAGAACTCGTAAGCTTTTGTAACAAGCAAAGATAAAGCTGCAAAGGGCTCCTGGCTGCTGTTGAATGTCTGTGAGAGGTGTGGAAGGGGATGGTGATGATCACAGCTGCTTCTGTGAGGAACTGCCTCTGACATGAAAGTAGAAGCTGTTGTGAATTATGTTATTCTCCTTTTTGGACACTCTTGGCCACGTAGGCTGGAAGGCACTTGGAGGTGCATTGCTGCAGAGAGAGGATTTGCTGACTGTGAAGAAAGAACTTGAAGAGTTTGCAGAAGACTGAGTTTGAAGATGAATTTGAGCCCTGTTAAGAGTGTTTGTGTTTGGGCAAAATTTGTAAATGTACTGTATGTTTTGTAACTAATATTGTAATGAACAATGGTAAAATGTTAATCTATTTCTGAATGTTCAATCACTGTTCATGCTGTGAAGGGGTGGAGTGTAGGGAAACTGTTGATCATGGCCTGAACTGATGATTGAGCATGTGGTGGAGGGATGTGGCTGGCCTGGGGAGCACAGACAGATTGTTTGTAGCTGTGCTTCTCTGTGACAGGAAGGGGTGGGCGTGGGGGCAGGGCCACCCTGGGCTCATACAAAGGCGAGCCAGGCGATGTGAGGTGGTTTAAGAAGGAAGAAACAACACAAGGAAAGAGGAGCTCAAGATGGAAGCGGAGCTCCTGGCTCCAACTGAGACGATGTAGCTGTCAGTTTGGACTTCTCTTTAACAATCTTCAGCAGCAAATTTTCTTGCTTTTTACTCTTTTCCTCCTTTCGCATTGCACTGGCTGCAGAGAGTGAGCGAGTGGCTATATAGTTCTTAGTTGCTTCCAAGGGTCAGCTGACAACAGAGAGAGAACAAAGAGTTCTTTGTTGGATAAGCATATAGGATATCTAGGACAATAATAATAAGTGGATATATCAAGGCAATGTTATGCAATATCTAGGCAATATTATGCATTTTGCCTCCCTCTCACAGAGGCAATGTAAGACAAAGAATAAATCTAAGACCATTTGGATCGTTACTCTTATATCCACAGAAGGCCTAGACTAACAAAACCATACCTATCCCACCAAGTATGTCTCCTCCCAGTACTGCTTTTAGGAATATAGAAACTTGTGTTGGCCAGAAGACAAACTCTTGAGCAGCCTACATGTAGAAAAGAATAGTCCCATTCATTTGATTAAAAATGGATGATCTTGTTCTAAATGAAAGCACATATCATTGGACAAAAAAAAAAAAAGATTTGCAGAAGTGATATTTCTACCAGTTACTATTCTAGGCTCAGATGCAAATCACTTAGTACAGAACACTTAAATCAGGAAAGTGACTTAGACTTTGTGTGTGGACAGTAGAAAATAGCACCTCCAGGCCACTAGTGTTCTAATTTACTTGTGGAAATGTCTTTCTCTGTTGGCAGCTATGCTCCAAAAATAAACATAATCAGCAATAGAAGGTGAAAGGATTTGAATCTGTGCTCTAAATTTAGCTAATTGTCCTTGCTCTATGTCACCATGTTTATTCAGTACTTCAATACGAGCAGGATTTTCTCTATGCTGGGACTCTTCTCAATAAAAATCTATCCTTGTGAAGCTGCATAACTTCTGCACAGGCTCTGTATGGAACAGTTGCTATTTTTCAGTAAGAATATTCGTTGCAGCTGTAGAGAACAAAGTTTGGCTTCTATTTTCAAAGCCTCAGGCTCTAGTCTGCAGTCAAAGCCAAGCTCTTGCTGCTTGAGTTGTGCAGTGTTTAAATAAAAGTAATCTCAGTGTTAAATTCAAGCTCTCTGTGCCATAGGAATGAAAATAACACAGTGTGCCTGTGAATTGCTTGTAGGACTGGAGCTGTGCTGCTGGAAGCAGGTGTGTGCATATGAATGGCAAGCAGGGAGATAGGACCTTTCAGAGAGTGCTGGACTTTTTGTGGTTCCTGGAGATTATGTGGCTCAGCAGTATGGTCACTGTTGCAGCAATGGGTGGCTAAATAAATTCGCCTGTTTCCATGAACAGATCTTAAGATGCCACTAAGAGAATTTTTTTCCTGTTTTCTGAGTAATTCTGTGTAGGATGCTTTGAGACACAAACAAGCTATTGTCATTGAACAAATTTCACCTGATTTCATATTTATTTATGAATAGGTATTGCATGTTGCTCATGTTTAAATGAGTAAACACATGCCAGAAAGAATTTAAAGTACTTGAAAAGCACAGAGGAATAAAAGGAAAATAAAAGGGAAAAAAAGAAGGTATCTGTGTCAAGGCCCTGCAGACATTCATGTGCTTTAGTGGCCCTCACACCCACACTGGGCACCTGCCTGGGCCTGGAGACTCCACTTCAGCTCCACCTGCAGTTGTTGCTGAGCTGTGTTTTAGACAATATCTGTGCCTTGTCCTCAGTGGACAGTGGCTGAATTTTCTGTGTTGGAAACCTTGGACCTGACTCGTGTTGTCACATTTGTCTCATTTTCACTGGATTGTTGATAGGATCTGCAGCTGTCACCTCTCTGCCCTTCTTGCCAGCTTCAGGCAGTCTGGGACAGTGAGGACATGGTCTGAAGACACTCAGACCACCTTCAGTTCACTCTGTTCTCCTTTGTAGTACAGCTCCAGCTTCTCCCCAGTACCCCCACTCTCTAAAATATCTTTGATATGAAGAGTGTACAAGGTAGGCCATTCATGTCAGTGAGTGTATGGACCGCTCACTTACTAGAAGAGCAATCCAAAAGTAAAGCCTTTTCTGAAGCATATGTAACTGACTGTGGTTGCTAAAGGAAGTATTAGTTTAGGATGTTCATTGTTTATCAGCTCTTTCTTCTATCTTGAAAGATGCTTTTATGTATTTTCCGTAGAATGTATCTAAGGAGTTCCATAAAGATATTTTAAAAGCCTTATTTGCCTTTTTTGCATTTTACTTTTTCATGATTCCTATAGTTTTAGTAAACAAGATAATATATTTAATAAGATATTGCTTTCAGACCACAGATATCTGCTCTAGGAAGAGTGATTAGCAGTATCAAAATATGTAGTTCTCAAATCTCCTTTTGTTCCTTTCCAGCAAACAGAAAAAATTATTTTTCACTTTCCAGTCCTTACTTTTGTCTCCTAAAATAAACCAAATATACAATGCAAATGTCCCCCCGTCCCC
>WBMW01001377.1:60112-96725 GCA_013396635.1 Penelope pileata
AAAAAGATGCTGTGAATAGTGTTGCACTAAACCTCTTTTTGGCACAGGAGAGAGAATGTTTGTCAGTGTCTAGCTATGACTGCCTGATTCTGAAGTGCCAAGAAGTCTTAACTTTCACATGGATCAGTGAACCCTTTAAAGTGGCAGAAGGCTGGTGTAACATAGCAGCACGTTCTGTGATGAGAGGATGATCATGGAGGATGTGATGCCTGGACATCAGCAGAAGCTCAGACACAATGGCTCTAAAGATCTTCTGATGTAAGGATCCCTCAGGTTTTCCAGGTATTTGAAACAGATGTCTAGTTTTCTGCTTCTAAATAATTCCCTTGCCGCCATTAGTTAAAAATCTGGTTAGGCTTCCAAACACCTGTAGAGTTATATATACTGTAGAAAGCTTTTCATGAACAGAAAGGACAAGGGCATTGGTAAACTTGGTTTCAGGGTACAGGCAATGCAGAGGAAGCCTATCTTAACACTTTGCACTCAATTTTGTATGCTGTTTAAAGGGGAAGTTGATATGTTCTTTGTTGTTCAATAAATATCTAATACCTGTATTATAGTAGGAATTATTATTTTGAAGGCGGTAGCAGTAATGAAGTGAGAGCAATATGAATAAAAAGCAAACAAACTGGAGATGTGCCTTAACCAAACTTGTGGCTATAATGTATGTGCATTAAGGTCAGATTTATTAAATTCAATTTCATTAACCTCTCAGAACTGTGTTTTTAGTAAAAAGGATATACCTACTGAAGACATTAGAAAAATATTAGTTTGGGTTATTTGGAGATTAATATTTTGATGGGAGAAATAACATGATAATCTGTCATATCATGCTGTCCATATCACCTGGTAAACTTTGACTTGTACTATTTTAATTTCATAGTTTCTATTCATATTCAATATCTATTATTTCATTCTCGTGTGGAAATCTTCCACTTGGTATTTCTTCCAAGATGTTTCTAGCTGGTTTATGGTCTCATTTAACATGCAAGAGAACATTCTTCTAATCACTAATTCTGCATCCCAAAATAAAGCCAGGAATCCTTATGCTTACTGTTAGGTTGATAAAGACTTAATTTAGAAGTTCAAAGTTTTGGTGTACTGAAATGTATATCATTAGAGCTCTAACATGCAACATCTGCTCACAACCAATAATGCCATCCTATTGTAAGTGAACATTCAATCGTAACTCATCATGCTTCTCCAAACAAGATGCAGCTCCAAAACCTAGGAAGGAGATTTGCTTCTGTTCACAGAGATTGATGTAATCTGTAATTAGAACCCCATACTCTTCCCAGCTGCTGCTGCTGGCACAGTTGCTTTTGAGAATGATGTAATATATCTTCTATTGTCACACTTCCTACTCTTTTCAGTCAAATGTACAGGCTTGCTATCTTGAAATTCATCAGTTCCTTTTTCTGGCCCTTAGTATCCATATAACTAGGCAGAGATAAAAGGAACTAGCATTAGGTAATAGTGCCATGTTAGCATCCTGTACAGAAGTTAATTACTAAATTAAGGAGAGGGTTAGCTGAAGATCAGTAGAAAATGTGTGAAATGCATAGCAGTAGTATATCTTCGAAACGTATTTGCAGAGGTCTAGGCCATACTTCTAAAACTGAGGAACATGACTTTTTACAGAATGGAGGACTGTAAATCTAGAAAGCAATGACTGAGAAGTGGTTATAGCAGACAAGAAACTTTCCAGGATGATCACAGAATAACAGAATTGTAGGGGTTGAAAACGACCTTTGGAGATCATCAAGTCCAACCCCCCTGCTAAAGCAGGTTCCCTACAGTAGGTTGCACAGGAAAGCATCGAGGGAGGTCTTGAATATTTCCAGAGAAGGAGACTCCTCAGCCACTCCAGGTTGCCTGTTCCAGTGCTCTGTCATGCAGTAAAGAATTTTTTTCTCATTTTCATATGGAAATTCCAGTTTGTGCCCATTGCCCCTTGTTCTGTCACTCAGCACCACTGAAAAGAGCCCTCATCCTCTTGACACCTGCACTAGATATTCATAAGCATTGATAAGATCCCTGATCCCCTCTCAGTCTTCTCCAGCCTGAACAGCCCCAGATCTCTCAGCCTTTCCTCGTAAGGGAGATGCTCCAGGCCCCTCATCATCATTGTGCTCCTCCTCTACTGGAGAGAGTCCAGTTCCCTTTCTTTCTTGTAGTGGGGAGCTCAGAACTGGACACAGCACTCCAGATGTGGCCTCACCAGGGCAGGGTAGAAGGGGGTGAGAACCTCCTTTAACCTCCCTTAACTTACTGGCCACGCTGTTTTTAATGCACCCCGAGATACACTTAATGTCTACAGTTTTACACAAGTCTACATTTGCCCTTGTTGACCCTCATTGGGTTCCTCTCCTCCTAGCATTCAAGGTCTCACTGAATGGCAGCACTCTCCCTTCATCTACCCAGCCATACATGACGTGATACTATAATAAAAGGTCAAAACCAGTTTTAGGATAATAAGCAAGGAAATGATTACTTATATTTAGGAAATCTTTATGTAATTCTACATCTACATGTGACTTTAATCAGACTGTTAGCTGGAAACCACTCTTGTATTCTTGTTTATAAATATATGCTGAAAACTGTGGAAGAAAAAGAATGAGAAGATACTATATGTTTGGCACAGACAGATGACTTTAAACTAGAGAAACTAATTATCTAATTCAAAGTAAATTCTAATTAACTAGAACTAGATAAATCTCTATGAACTCATACGTATCTGTTGTTTTTTAGAAGAAGACAAACTACGTGATTGCAGTGAGTGAGTTTCTGAGCGAAAGAGTGGATGTTAAAAGGTTAAAATTTATCAATGATAGGAAGGACAACAGCCAGCTTCTAGAAACTGAAATGAAGCAAATTCAAATGATGAAAAAGCACAAGTTTGTAAATGTTGCTTTTGTCACAGATTTTAATCTCTGGATTGACACATGTATAGAAGTGGCTAGTCCTTCAACTGTTAAAATTAGGGTTTATTAGTGGAAATTAGTCCTTCAACTGTCCTAAAATTACGGTTGGGTGACTTTTTGTATGCGTTAGCCAAAGCCAAGTTAGTGAACTCACTAATTAGATGAAATGTAATATGAATGAGTGATTTAATGTATCCGTTTATCCGTAGAAGTCTGTGAAGCCGACTCAAAGACTCATTTGACCTCAATAGATTTTTTCTGTAAAGATAACTAAGTGCATTCGCCTTCTTAGACTACACACCAATTATTTAATCGCTTTACATTTTCAGGAAACTTTCCAGAAGAATCACATACTATCAGGATTAAACACTTCTATTTTTTACTCTTGAGATAACAAACTTCACACAGGAATACAAGAGATACTGAACTGTATATACTCAAGTGAATTGCAGTGCCTGGGATCAAATCAGTGGACCATCTTTGGTTTATATAGGTAGAAGTGACCTTATGGCCTTCAAGAATATGCAGTAAGTCAGAAATACATCTGTATTTTACTAGGAAGAAGATATATTTTTGTTCAGGATGTATTAGCTAAACAGAGTGATTGAATTTAATTGCCAGTCCAGCATTTCTTGTGCAAATTGTTTTGAAAGCAGCCCTGCATGATGGCACATATGTGAGGGAGGTGTAATATTTTGCCCATTGAACAAGCTGAGAAGGCAAAAGCTTGAGTACTTTCCTTGTCAGCTGCTATGAGGAACATGAGTTAATGAAATAGGTTTTGAGATTGTTTCAATAAATTACTGGCTAAGATAAGTTTCCTCCCTTTGACAGTGTGGAAAATTAGAGCAGAAGTAAGATTCTGTAATTGTCTGAAAGTTTCTTTACTGGAACCTATAGATATTTCTATTTTTGTTATTACCACTGCAGAATATAGACCTGGAAACATTATGTGGCTCATGAGTGATAATAACATTTAAGAAAACAAGGGACAAAATAGTTCCAATTCCCCTTCCTTTCCTTTTTCTTCTCTCCAAAAATTTTCATGCATATTGTTGCATTATGGAGCACAGATTGGTCTCTGTTCCATTACAGCTGTATAGTCCCCTTGCCATCTGTGATGTGGTCCACATGAGTACAGCAGAATTTATTTCCACATATCTTGCAATTAATATCAAGTGATTTTTAAAACATCTGGTTCAAATTCTGCAGGAAAATGTATAACAAGATTTTGTTTTCCTGACATTGCTTCAGACCAAAATACTTTCAAATATGCAGTAAAATAGACAATAGTTGTTGCAGGATAAACTTAATGATATTTTTTAAAAGGGCGTATTCAGATGGAAGAGCAATGTTCTCTTCTGAGATAAGGGGTCTATTCTTCAGTCTGTGAGTCTGTATTTTCCAATAATGTTAATCAGAGTTATGTATGCGTACTGAGTGGAGATTACATCATTACCTTTCTGATTATATTGTTCTTGGTGTTTTTTTTTAATTCATTTTGTTTTGTCGTTTTTTAAGACTCTTTGTATCTTCCATTCTTGATGTGCTTAGACACGTATGTAAATAGGAAGGGCAAAGTTGCCCCATGAGGCTTTAATTTACTGAAAAGAATGCTGACTGCAAGAATCAAAAGAACAGGAATGAAACCCTGACTCTTACATCAGAGTATCTCTAATTCTGTTGATGAACAGAATTATAAATATAAAAGTACTTCTGTTGCCTTTTTTAATATAGTAAACTGCACTGTAAATCTCAAGAAAGGGAAGATATTTTATTATATGAATAAATATGAAATTTCAATTTTTTAGATAAAAGCTAAGCGCGACATCGTTCCAGGATTCCTTACGCCATCTATAAGGATCTAAATGAAAATAAATCCATTTTATAGCTAACAACATGTTCTGTACCCGGACCTCTGAGCAACCTGAAAAAGAGATCTTTTTCCTATTACTGATTCTAATGCATAGAATATATTTTCCCTATAGAAACACCCACACAAACGCCAATTACAAATCTTCATCAGATGGAATTCAAAATCATCCTATTCACATTACTAATGGCAAGGTATATTATAGCCAGCGCAGGTATGTGGACATGGAGCTGTCATACCCTGGGATCCTGTCTAGGACTATGTGCAAGCAAGACATGAAAGAATCATGAGGCTGTTGTTGGTTTCTGACCATGACACATTCACAGCAGCTGCACCCAAGCAAAGAAATGTAACTTGGATCACAAGGTATCTCCTATTTGTTGCAAACACAACAAGAGTTGTTTACTATGATGTTATTTCAATTTTATGGTGATATGACACAACTGAATCACTATCAATATAAGTAGTTTTTTTTTTTTTTATTGAGTTGTCAGAAGATGTTACATGATGCTATCTTTATCTATGTGGGATGCAGAACATTTTATTCCTCCTTTACAGTTTATTTAAAGGCAAGTAAAATTTATTTTAAAACTAGTTGAGGCATGTGCTCAAGACATCTATGCTAGCTAAAGGTTGATGCAATAGAGAAATTGTGTTTTTTGATCCTAGAGTTGTACCTCTCCTGTCAGTTTTCTGAGCTGGACTGTGCAATTCTTTAAGAAAATACAATTATAATGAATGTGTTACTTAAGAACACTGTCAGGTAAGATGCAATACATATATGCAGAAGGGTGATGGCTGCTCTTGTTGACTCCCTTTTCCCTGACAAATTCTTAAGTAAGAAGGGGCAGATGATATCCGAGACATTAGAACAACTTCTGTTTATAAAGTTTCTACTGTTTAAAGAATGTACTTATTATTAATGTCAGATAACTGTTTGCATAGTACATTTGCTTGTTTCTTCACACGATTCACACCCATTCACTCTTAGTTGCATGGTGGGTGCAGCAACTAGGAAGACAACTGAAGTGTTGACTCAGAAGCACTGACATGCCAGTGGCCTCTAAGTATGAATTCAAGAAGTTCCCCAAGAGGCAGAGAATATGTAACGCTGTTGTCTTTGTCTGCCCATAGAAGCCAGCACCTTCTTCAATGTGGGCTGAGTCATACAGCCATTGTTGCATTTGTTGGTGCCCTTGTAAAATTTGGTCAACTCTTGGCGTCCTGATTTTGTCAGGTCTCAGAATCGTCAAGATCAGCAGTCTTCAGAGCTGAACTCTATCCTTTTAAACTTTTCCTGCTCTCCTCTGCTACCTCAGTGTCTTTTTATTTTTAGATTACTGGGGAATAATAACGAAGTTGTATTATTCTGGGATTCTTTCCCTCCTTGCAGAGAGTGTTCTTTTCCTTCTTCTGTGAGCTGATTGTAATGAGTCACTTCAGAACTTGTTGTGTTTCAGAATTTCTAGTGTAGCATATATATGGAGTTAATATATTATGGCCTGGTAATGTGTAAGTATCAGTGTGTTACTATAAAATATGTCAAATAGTCCCCCAATGTTTGCTGCGATCATGAATTATACTGAATTTTTCCAGCTAGGTAGCTATGAATGGCTCCCATTTCTCTATTCTGCACATTACTGAACACCACTTTTCTACATATAAACAAGAGAGTAAAAGGAAACAGCCAAAAAATTTACACAACTAAAAAAGACCTGTTGTTTTGAATCGTAAAACTGCCAAAAAGGTAAATTGCAGGCCTGAAAATGAATTTATTAAAAGAAGATGGAAGGCCTGTTTTTTTTTTTTTTTTTTTAACCTTCCAACAGAGGCACTAAATCAAATTCCAAATCTTTAGTATAAGATATTAGACGTCAACCTTGCAGCTCCCACATTTATTTCCCCATAACCCAAGTGTAGCTTGGTTGATGCTTGAAAGAAGACGCAAAGACATTGTCTCTGTGCTCTTTCTCACAATGTCTATATAGGTAGTCCTGAGACTTAAAAATCGTCAGGGGAAAATAGTATTTCTTGAGGCAGTCGCTGTTAATAATTTACAACTTATTTAGGAAATCAGAGCGTTATGTCTTCACTCCTTCTCAAAAAAAAATCTTTGTTAAGACATTTTTCTTGAAAAAAAACAATTTGAAGTGATTCATCATTTCTTCTAGCTCCTATAGAATCCATCTGAAAATGTTTCCTTTTAGGATTCAAATGCAAAGCTCATCACTCTTGTCAGATACTGCTGTGTATGTTTCAGAAGGGTGGTTTATAAGCCATATACTCTCTTACATGTAAAAGGATTGAAAATGAAAAAGGGTCGCTGCAAATTACAAAGACAACATAAAAGGGTCAAGTTCAGGCCTAAAACTTTCAAGAGTATCATCATATTGAGCATGGAGTTCAAAGAATATGGGAAGTGTATTTAATGTCTCCAGAAAAATAGTGAAGATCAAGGCACTCTTGGGAGGATTATAGGGGTCAGCTTTATGATAATTTATCATCAGAGAGTACAAAACAACAGTGATTTACAACTATCATGAAAATTATTATTTTTCACCTTATAACATAATTTTTTGTCATTTAATATGGACATTAAGCATTTATTTTCATTTATTTTTAAGATGAACTTCTATGCTTTTTACTGAATTTTAATCTCTGTTCTTCCTTATGAACTTAAATTGTAATTGTTCTCACCCTATTTAGGTCCCTCCAAAAATAATGCCTCCTATTTATTTC
This sequence comes from Penelope pileata, assembly GCA_013396635.1. Classification (NCBI taxonomy): domain Eukaryota; kingdom Metazoa; phylum Chordata; class Aves; order Galliformes; family Cracidae; genus Penelope; species Penelope pileata. The sequence continues at coordinate 67,649 of WBMW01001377.1, forward strand.
CATGTAAATTACAACAGATACAAGGAGGACAATTACACTATTTGGTAGAGCAAATCTTCAACTACAAAACACTACTTTTCAACATAGTACCACCATTAGCTATGCATTTTCACCAGCAATGAACAAGAGCCTACATGCCACACCTGTAAAAATCTTCACCAGCAGAGGCAACCCACTGTTTCACAGCTGCTATGACAGCGTTGTTGCTAGGAAAATTTTGCCCATGCAGTCCATCTTTCATAGGCCCAAAAAGATGGAAGTCAGAACCCACAAAATCTGAACTATATGGTGGGTGTGGTAAGGCAGTGCAGCCAAGATGGGCAATGTGCTCCATGGTCTTCAAACTGGTATGGGGCTGGGCGTTAAGGTGTTGTGAGAGAAAGGTTGTCTTCTTCTCTGGCCTGACTCTGAAAGTTCAAGCCTTCAGCTTAATCACTGATGTGATGTGATGGTCAGAGTTAATTGTTTGTCTGGGTTTCAGGAAATTCAGAAGGGCCACCCCTTTCCTATCCCAAAAGACAGTGCACATCACTTTACCTGCTGAGGGCTGTGTCTTGGATATTTACTTTGATGGGGAATTCACATGTTGCTACTAAATGGACCGCTGTTTTGACTCTGATTTGTAGTAGTGATACCACGTCTCATCACCAGTAATGATGCAATCCAGGAAACCGTCACCTTCAGCGTCGTACTGGTTCACCAGTTCCTGGCAAACTTGCATGCAGTATTCTTTCTGTTTCTGTGTGAGCATTTGTGGGACCCACCTGGCACAAACTTTGTGATATTCCACCATTGCCACTATCATTTCCAACACACTGAAGCTGATATTCAGCTCTGTATGCAATTCCCTTGTCATAATCTGCTGATTTGCATGAATGAGCTGGTTGAGATGCTTTTCTTTTTGCGGTATGACAGCTGTGTGTGGCCGTCTGGAATGGGGCTTGTCTTTCACCACCCACCACCTCACTGTGCTAACATCCGCTGTTTGGTCTTCAGAAATGTTCAGCAAGCATCAAAAAATGTCAATGGGTACAATTTTTTCCACATGGAGAAATTCAGTGATACACCTTTGCTTCATACATGTCTTTGCTGATACTACACACTGGGACAACAGAACTACTTAGCTCAGATTGGCTGTCAGAGTGTTTTTTGTTCCTGAGGAGACATGGCTGTATAGCTGTCAATGGGAAGAGGTAATAATAAGCAGCTGCAGATGTGGTTGCCAATAATGATGAGGTGGTAGTTAGGGTGGGATTCTTGTCATCTGAAGTTCAGAAAGTGCAATAAGGACACCTGCATCTGAGTTGGTTACCTTGAACTCTCTGGGAAGAGCAGCACAGCAGGGAGAAATGGCATGAATCATCTGACCAGATGTAGTTGTTTCATTCAAGATGAGAGAAATCTCAGTACATAAATGCTTATTTCTCTGTGGAGACTATAAAGGTAGTCTCACTTAGACATAGAAATCTACTTTTGGTCAGATGAATCTCATGCAGAGTACCTGACACAGAACAGTTTGAAGGATATTTTCACCCTGATTTGCTGCAGGACTTCTCTGAGCATCATCTGATGCTTGGATTTTTTACAGAAGAAATAATTAATCTCTAAGTGATTCTTTGGCTGATTTTTTTTTCCTAATATCCTTTAATTTTTCTTTTATATCCCTGCTGTGAGTATATATCATGTAACTGAATTTAATTCAGTCATACCCAATTAAAATACTGCTTAATCATGATGAGACTTTAGCAAAGTCATTCATTCACTCTTTTTCCCCATCAAAATCTTTGAAGAATGTTACTTTATTTCATTAGAGCAACAAAGTCTGTAGGTTTTCCTATATTCTCAAACCAATAAGGAACTGTAAAGGTATGTATAGCTGCTCAAACATGTCCACTTATGGAATGTTCCTTATAAACATTCCTAAATTGAAAACAGAGGAGCCTCTGGAGAGTTTGATTTTCTTGAAACAGACAAAGTGTTAAACATATAATCCCACTCCTGTGTGATTAATTATACCCCAAATTGCATGAGACAAGCACTCTGAACTTGCAAAAACATGAAAACCAGCACTCAGCATGAATACACTCAAAAATATGCATTAAAAATAAATTGTCATCTCTTCAAATTTTATGTGCTGGAGAAAGAAATGAAACTGTAAATTTGCTTCCAAGAACTAAGATCATGTATGAAACAACAAGATAGATGGAAACAATGCCTACTTGTTTCCTCTTGCATTTTAGATGAGGTGCTGCCCTGCTATGTGACCTGAAGGAGTTGTTGCAGCATAGAAGTAGCACCAACAGGGCAAACTATCTCTCGTTTCTTCTCTAGACACATAGCGCTCTTTAAAAGGTAACATCCATGCTAATTGACATTGCTATATTTGACAATTCTCCCTGCCTCCCTAGTCTCTAATTCTTTCATGTCAAAAAGCATAAGGGGATTGGTTCTAGCAGAGAAATGGAAGACAATTTGACTTAAATTAGCAGAAAATATTGGTCCAAAGGAAGAACTGAAATGTACATTTTCTTCCAATATCCCTGTGTTGCTTGCCATTAAATAGTAAAGAATTAAAATCAACCAAATAAACAAATGGCATTTTTTCTTTTTCATGCTTTTGGTATCTGAGAAATTTGTTATTTTGGTGCTTACAATAGTGTCAGCAGAGAATTTGTTCTCTCACAGTACCTGAAGAAATGTCTGGGCAGAGGGTGCCTCTCAGCCATTTCCTTTTGTCTTTACAATGCTTGGTTAGTCAAGGAAATCTGCCCCATAATATAATAGTATATTTAGGATACTCTAAATTTTGACGCTGCACATGCTACACATGGCCAAGGATCTGATTGAATACTGCACATGCTATTCCAACTTTTCCATGCCCATTTCATCTATGCACTTCCTCTCTCAATCACACTTTTGAAGAAAGGCCAGGGACTGGGAGCTGAAGCAAGTGGGTTAGCTTTGTGCCACAACAGCAACATAAAGACTCTGGAACAGAAGCCAAGAATTGTGCCCTGACTATCTGTGACCATGGCATTCTCTTTCAGGAAGATACTCATAATTTCAAGGTAATTAAATGACTAGAAAGCTCATTCTGGCTTGGCAGCTAGAATTAAACATGTCAAATGAACAAACCTGTTTAAATGAGTGAAATACTGAGACTGCTTTTGATTATGATTGGTTAATTAGGTTTAGGGAATATTTTGATCAATGCTTTTGACTCCTGAAAATGATGTTGTAAATGCGAACCCAACATCCTCCCATTATTTTCTTGTTAGCACGACTGGGACTGCGGGAGAGAGTTGGTTCGTATTTTTTTTCTACTGCAAGAACAAAGCTACACTATGGTGATTTTGGTTATTTCTGATTCTGATAAAAATGTTTATGAACAATTATGAAAAAAGTAGGAATTTTTATTTGGTAAACAATTATCAGCAGATTGTTCTGTTTCTCATCTTCAAAATGAACAAATTCCAGGCAGCCATCTGACTTAACATGCTCTTTATTTAATGACAGAAAAGGTTCTGTTCTGTAAGTTCATGAAAGCCCTGCAGAAGATCAGTGTGCTCATTTACCAGACCTGATTTTAAAATGGTAAATGCTACATTCAAAAGTGTTACATACTCCATTAGGTTTAAATAACACTCTGTATTTTGATAGATATTCATTTTACTGTGTAGTGAAGCAGATCTTTTAAAAGTTTTTTGAAGGTTAACATACACATAATTATCTGCATATGTATTAACATGTCTGCGTGCAATAACATATATTGGCTAGAATTAAATTAATTCATATTTAACACAGCATTTGTTAACTGGGTTGTTTTATTTCTCAGAAAAAAAAAGTTTGCATTCTAAGCATTCCCTATGTTTCAGTTTTAATGAAAACTGTGGAAGTAAACAAAAAATAGATTGCCACAAGTATACATTTTTGTTTTTTGCATTTTTATTATTTGAAATCTTCTTACAAGTCGAACTTAACAGGAGGAGAAATTGAGACAAGGCATATTGCTGTAGCTATCACTATTTTAACATCAAGGAAAGCAGTGTGTGGCAGTAAAAGCCAGTTTTAAAGTATTTCTAAGATCAGACGGACGGCCCAGAGATGCCTAGTCTACTGGGAATTTTTGGAGACTTGGATTCTGATTATGGAGTGGAATGAGAAGCAAAGAAAATGAGCAGATTCTCCATTTTCTTCTGAGTGCTATGTCTGCTCCCCTGAGCCATTGACGTGAGTTGGCTTTTTATTACCATCCAGCAAGTGTGATGGCTGTGGCCTACTTTTCAAACTATTTATCTGGTATGGTAGAGACGATTTTTACACAGAACATGGAAGCAGACAGAAAGTTCCTTGTGTGCTGCTATTCCCCACAACTGCAGAAGAGCCTAGGGAAAGCTTGACCCTTAATGTTTACTGCGTCTGTTCAACCCCCTGGGCTACAATCACATGTAAGTCCTTGAGGGTTTTAGAACAGAGGGCTTTTAAATACACCTGCCAGCTGAATTCACACCTTTGTAAATGTGCTTTGCAGAAAGCATAATGAAGTACAGATGAATCTCTTTGACACAATGATGGAGATGAGTTGAGCTTCACCTTGATATGGATGCACATAGGCGAGATTTTTTTAAAATCAGCTCAGCTAAATGAAAATACAGTATGTCCCCTGCAGAGCTGCCAAGGTCAGTAAGAGTGCTGGTAATCTGCTGAATAAATGCCAGATGCACTAGGTATAGTGCCTCAAGACATTTTTAGTTCACATTGTTTATAATGGAAATCAAACAACAAGCTTCATTACAGTAAGAAGTTTAGTGTTTTTTCCTGTCTTGCTTTAACATCTATCTGAGTACAAATAAATAAACAATGGACTAATGATTTATGCACTATTCTTTCCCAGGCACAGCACTCCAGTAAACTTTAAAGGAAACAGGAACTTTACATAATTGGATTTTTTTTTTCCACAGGTTAGGCAACAAGATTTACCCTTCCATGTAATCTCTCATATTAGGAGGCAGATTCATAAATCCACTTGCAATTAGTTGCCTTTTCTTTTCCAAAGCATTTGTTTTCTAGTTAATCCATCCAGCACACAATTTAACCCATTAACCAGCAAAGATAGAGATTCAACTTTTTGTTTTTTATGGCATGGCATGTCACAAAATCCAGCTGCAGCTGATTTTCTTTGTTTAGTGAGATCTGAATGGACACAATCTAGATTGGAAGCTCCTTGATCTTTGGGTCTCAGCTGCTGCACATGGTCATTCTTCATGATCCCTTCCACAAGAATATTGAGAGTAGGAGGCAAGTTGCCTACTGGAAAGATATTATAGAATATCCTTCTTCTAATGACTATAAACCTACTTCTGATTTTCATACTAGAATTATTTATGACCAGTTTCTATCCATTTGTTCTCTTGCCAGTGTCATCCTTCAGTCTACATAGATCCTCTCTCACCCTGGTGTTTCCCTATCTATATATTTATGGATAACAATTCAATATCCTTTTAGCCTCTGTTTTATTAGATTACACAAAACAAATTTAGTTTTACTCTTCTAGAACTCATGATCCTCTGATCACTTCAATTAATTTTTCTTCACCTGTTCTTTGCTGAGTGGTCTTAAACTTGTAACTCTCCAAAAGTTAGCAGTAGTTCATGTAAAGCCACTCAACTGCTATGGTTCTTTCTGGAAATACCTCACCTGATAGAAGCATGAATTACATTTGTCTTTTTTTTTTTTCTATCTATCTATCTATCTATCTATCTATCTATCTGTCTATCTGTCTATCTGTCTATCTGTCTATCTGTCTATCTGTCTATCTGTCACTATGGTTCACAAGTATCACATGCACACAGATCCTCTCCTTTTCTACTATTCTGAGCTTATAAATTCTTAATATTAGTCCCTAAGTGTATGATATTGCCCTTTACACCAGTGGTTTTTATCATATTACTATTACTTAAATCTACAAAGTTATTGGATCTTTCAAACCTCGCTTGTAAATAAGATGCTTCCCAACTCCATGCCGTAGGTAAATTCCACTAAAATAAGCATTTTGCACCAAGGTCACAAGAAAATATTAGATATTCCCGTAACTGATTCTTCAATGGAAGGCACCTTTCAGCTTTCGCTTTCTCCCTCTCTCCTTGCCTCTCCTCACCTCTCCTCCCCTCCCATCCCTTCTCTCCCCTGAAATGAAATGAAATGAAATGAAATGGCCCTGAAAGTCTCAGCGATTGCAGTGGTTGGTAATGCAGAAAGCAAGTCCCCTCTTCCTGGCAACTTTACCATGTTATGGTACCATATCTCACCTAAAAGCTCCACACAGCAGTACAGAATTAGACTTTTTTTTCATTGTGATTCAGATAAACTGTACAAGCAAATGATGGGGAGATAAGGAGACATTGTCAGATGCATTTGTCAGAATCAGTTTTCCATAAAAATTTTGACTTTCTACAGAGAACAAAGATCAGGATGTTTTCTTTTTAGAAAGAATTTTTGATTTTATTGCAGATTGGAAAATCTGGAGCATACTGTGTAGATACTGTGTAGATTTAGAACTTGACATTGTTTTAGATGGTGCCTTTTTTAAAAATAACTATTTTCTTTTACTGTTTCAGTAAGATGCTATGTATGGCCTCTGTACCCTGAGGAGAGAGATGCAAAATCATAGTTTACAGATGGGATCTTACATAATTTGAATAAGGGAATAAATTAACAAAAATATTATGACTTTTTTGAAAGGAAATGTCTGAGTAGGTAGACCAGAAAAAAAAGAAAGAAAAAGAACACTAATGTTATTGGGCCTAATGATTCACTTTTGAAATAATTCAATGATTTTGGTTGCCATCCTAAACAAAATGAACTCTCCCCTCGGAGTATATGAATTCTTCAATTCCTTAATGATCCAGTGTATATAATTTTATATGATCTATAAATTAACAGTACCAGAACTGAAGAATTTCAGAAGAATTTAAGATCTACATCAAACACTGTCATTTCTATGGCTCAAGTGCTTCCTTGCTCATACTGCAACATGTGAAAAAAACCCCAACACTTTACTGCAGTATTTTCTCCATGGCTGAATTACAAGTCTGATGTTTACCAAGTGTTGAATGATTCTGTGGTAAAACATTGATTGTCAATGAGGAAGTTTTCATTCTAATACTGACTGTGACCCAGGCTTTGTATGTACCCATGGCCAAGCAGGTTAACCTCTTAGATCCTCAATTTATTTTGCAGTAAATTGGGGGGAAAATGATGCAGTCTCTCTTGTGACAGTGTCATGAGGGTACCTTCTGGCACTTTTAGATGGAATTGAGTGCTCCAGAAAAGCAAATCTGATTACCTTTTAACCCCCTCCTTTCTATTAACCATTACTGGAAATAGGATTAGGGGCCTTACCTCTTGTGATGTGAGGTATACACAAAAAGTCAGTTTGAAGATTTACCTAAATGTTCAACATAACTATTAAAACCTTCATTAATTAATTATAAATAGGCAAAGATTCCTTTAGTCCCACAATTCACTTGCACTTTTAAATATGATACCTGTGACCACTCAAATTTCAATCAGGAGGTTAATTATTCCTGCTAAGCATATCCCCTCTCTTACAGTTGTCACTTAGAATATTTTTTCTAGGCAGGATCCTCAGATCAGATAAAAGCTAAATTCATGAATGAGTGCCAATAGTGGAAAGATAAACTTGGCATCTGGACATTTGGAGCTGCCAGGTGTATTGTATATATGACCACAGCTGCTCACTGTGGTAACTGAAGGGAAAAAAATAAGCAGAGAGACGGGCACTAGCAACTAGCAAAAGGCAGTGCTATATTATTATTTTAATTACAAGGGAGAACTGATTTGCTTTGTAATTGCAATGCAAAGTTGTTGAATGTCCAATATGTGCCTGACATGATGGTCTGATGCAAGTTGTCAAGAGATAAAGGCTATTAGCAAGAGGTCTCTTTAAACACACTAAGCAGAAGAGAAAAATAGAATGATGACTTTTTAATATAATTTTGAAAAACCAATATTCACCACCAAATTGAGGAAGCCACATGAATAATCGACAACTGAAAAAGAGAAAAATCTGTAACATTGTTTTCGTAGTTTGTTCAATGAAAGCAACATACACAGCAACTTATCCCAGATCACTGTCATGAAAATAATTTGTTAATGTAGTTTTTTTAAAGGCAAATTACTTTGATTTTACAGGACTTTTCCCCAAACATGTTATAGAGTAAGGTATGTAGGTTGCTCCAAAAGTAATGCCTCCTATTTATTTATGTGAAAATGACAACATACAAAGAGCACAATAACACTACCTGATAGAGAAAATTCTCAGCTACAAAACACTATTTTTCAGCACAGTCACCACTATTAGCCATGCATTTTTGACAGAAAATGAACAAGAGTTTGCATGCTGCACCGGTGGAGATGCCTCGTTGTTGTTGTTTCCACTGCTGAAATGCAGCAAACACTGCCTCACTGTGCTTGCATCCACTGTTTGGTCTCCATGAATGTTCAGCAAGTGTTGATGAATGTCAACGGGTGCCAATTTTTCTGCATGGAGGAATTCAATTCCACACCTTTGCTCCATCCGCACTTCCATGTCAGACACCATTGCGTCAGACTATCCCTCTGCTGCCATCTGTCACACGGCAACAAAATGGAGCAGCAGGTTGGTGGGAAGTTTCAAGCTCTACTGCCATACCACTGACATTTACCTCTGACATCATGGGCCTACATAATATAGTAGGAGGCATTACTATTGAAGTAGACCTCATATATGCTATATACACATGCACTGAGCCATCTCAAACTCCACTCCAAAATATAATTCATCATTGATAATTGTGCATGATTTTGTTTTTGTTAGTTTGCGTTTCTGACAACTCTCTGCAGTTTCCTAATTATTTTGCCTTAGCTCTTCAAAGCACTAACCTATCACACCTCAGGGAAATGTGTGCAGATAAGAAAAAAAGAGTTAGGAGGCAGGGGTGTGTGGAAATCCTGTCCCCTCTTCAGCAAATTGTTCCCCCCACAGGTGCAGGAACAGGCAAGCCTTACTCCCTGCTAATGCTGTTGCTCAGGAGCATGGCTCAAAGAGACCAAAGAAGCATTGGCTGCTGACATGGGAGCAGAGACAGTCTCCCTTGTGCAGTGTTTGAATAACCTGCTATAGCTCTCAGATGAGCCTGCAGGTGTAGCATTGGATGCAAGCTTTTTCTGAATGCAGCATTTGTTTCAAGGTCACAGCAAAAGCAAATCTTCCCGCTTAACTACTTCAGCATGCACCATTATGAATAGAAGCTGGGAAAATTAGTTATCATTTTACACACATATGAGTAGTTTAAACCCTTCTCATTCCCAAGCAATCCCTCATGTAAGTTGTCCCTTTGGGACCTAGCCAAGAAGTTGACAGAGCAGTTTCCTGAGGCAGCAGGATGAGATAACATCTCTAAAGCCTGCTGCAGTGATGCTTCAGTGATCATGCTGAACCTCTTCTTATCCAGCATATCTTTATTCTCATCTAGGTAAGGATGTGACTTCAGTGAATTATAGCAATATCCAAAGTGAAAGAACATAGGTAAATTTTAAATACACACTGTAGAAGAGGGCTTGTACATCTGAGGTGAGGAAGGATGGTCTTATGACTGGAATTTCAAGGATAAATATATCAAGTTCCAGGTCCACAACTTCAAGTCTTTACTTATGTCCTTGAGCAAGTCATCTGATTTCTACAATTCAGGTCATCATTTCTAAACTCATTCTTTGTATTCTTTGTTCTTCCTGACAAAGAATATTTATCCCTGTGTGTTTGTACAGTGTTTATCGTACAAGACTCCCAGTCTTTGAACAGGTTAATGAGGTGTAAGTTATAGTTTGAATTTATGATGCCAGCTACTCTGTAATAACTGCCTGTTCTTATACCATGGTAAATATAGGTAGTTTTCTTCCTCAGTGAGGGCTATGCTGTCTCATTTTTACTGCAGAGTGAGAACAAGCACTCAGACATATAGCAAAAATGCTATAAATCTACATCCTGGCTTCCGTTGTGACAAGTTGTTCATGTAGCTGTCTGCACGTGTGAGGATTTGGTGAACTCAGCTGTAGTCAGCACATGCAGATAAAAAAAAACCTCAGAAGTGATCAAATATATAATGGCAGACTAAAACACAAAATGTAAAAGGTTACCTTTTTTTTTTTTTTTTATGAAATAAAACATATTAAGACTCTCATTCATGAGTATCTGTCTAGAAATTTGTAACTGGCTTTTCCTCTTTCTCTGGTTGCACTCAGTAGATTTCTAGTGCTTTTTCTTTGTGATCATCATCCTCCTCCGAACTACTGGATGGTAGACACATCTCAAGGGGAAGCCTGCAGGTAATGTGTATTTGCTTATCAATGAAAGTTGAGCTACTAACAGTAGGTAGAAGCAGTTAAATCCTTCAGTCATTGACAGTTACAACAATTATAATAAATACTTGAAGGGGGACTGCTAAAAAGTGTTATTCTATGTATGTTCAAAGTTGCATGTAGACTTTTTTGATCTCACTAATATGCTTTGATTTTGCTAATATAATTTCAGCACTCAGGAATTTTCCTTGTAAATATATTTTTGTCATGTTTCCAGTGCAATCTCCCAAGTTTTGACATACTTTTGGCTTTAAAAAAAAATATTTTTCCTCACAGAAGAATTTTTTTAATTACATTTTTTCCTAGAAGTTTACATTCCAAGAAATATAAACTCACAAAAATGTTGTAATTATCAGAAATGGTGGAACGTTTATTGGTATAGCTGTGGTTTCTGCCAGGAAAGCTGGGCGTGAAAAAATTAAAATGATTCATGAATTTTTGTCTGTTTTAATAAGTATCATTAACTGTCATTTCAGCAAAGTCAATTTATTGTGGCATGTAAAATTTATCATATTGAGTTCATCACTTCAATCATCCTTTACTAAATTAATTTAATGATTCAGAATCTACTATCTCATGCAAAGATATGAGGAGTTTCTAGACTGATCATCAAAGCCAAAGACCAAAATTTGAAAATTTCTGAGGACAGAAGTTCTTGCTGTTTACCTAAAAAACTAAATTATGTATTGAATTATTTGACACATGTTAAAATCCTTGTAGGTTTGCATTACATATTATTTCTCAGGCACCAGACTTGATATGCATAAAGGCTGAAACAGGAATTCCCAGGAATGTTTGCTTGCGCTAGAGAAACTTCATTCTTTTAATTCTCTTCCATTTTCCTCTTCAGCTCAGTCCAAAAATTAGTGTTGGTTCATAGATTGACTTCCAAAATAATCTTTCTCCCAGTCACAAAGGTGTAAAATGTTGGGAAGATATTTACTGCCCTTGTGATCATGTCTTTATCATTAACAACTATCCTTATTAATTATTCATATACTCTCATTTAAACTAATTCATGCCTGTTTTCTGCCAACTTCTTTTCATTTTCTGAAACTCTTTCTCTAATGTTTGACATTTAAAATCCAAAATAAACAAACATTGGCTCCTATTATCAGCTAGGTGCCCTGCTGCTGTGTCTGGCTTGTCACTTTCCTGACATGGGTATTTCTTTAATTTTCATATTGGCTTGTAGTCTGGTCTATCACAGCACTGTTTCTATCTCTTTTCTCTCTGAACCTGCAATTAAAATAAAGTTTCATCAACTTGCATTTCTTCGTAACTTTACGTAAAAAAAATTTACCTTGATTGCTGTGTTGGGCAAAGTTCCCAAGATGGCGTTCTGCCATGCACAATCTCTCACTTCAGAAAAAGGAAAGGAAAACTGAAGAATGCATCTATGTAAATTGTTGCATTAAGGCTCATGCATTTCTAATGGGATCATTATTAAGTTTTCTCCTCAATGTTCATTGCCTTTTAGTGTTTTGTGTTATCCCACATTGAGAGAGGCAAGGAAAATTCGCTCCAAATGTGTTAGAAATCAGAAAAGCGTGAAAAGCTTTTAACATTTCAGAATCAGGAAAGGAAATTCTATTTTTATATAATTTCTAAATATTACAAACCTGTTACATACTGTGACTTCTTTCAAAGCTCATTCAATTCTGTAAGGAAGGTATAGTGGATTCCATTTTGTTTTCTGATTAACAACTAATTCACCATTACCCCACATCAGTGGAAGTTGTTTGAGCTAATCAGGAATGGTATCAGCTCTGAATTTTATTGCTGCTGCATAGCAAACCAGTCAATAAAGAAAACTGTAAATTCAGGATTTATGCTTTGCAGGGGTATACCTCACTCTTGGAAGATTAATGAAGAATTCCTCATTCACTGTTTACTTAGGACATCTTTATTCTATAGTATTTTAATTGTGAATCCCTTATTTGACAAGCTAACTAATGGTTCCTGCTAAATTAATAAAAGCAACATATTAACTTTAAATCCCAGATAAAGTAAAGATTGCTGTTTTAATATCCCATCCATATCCTTTATCTTTCTACAGGGGCTTTCAGGCCAGTAGTTTTAATAACATGCATGAATGAAGATGCTCTTTTTTAACACAAATGGTGGCAAAGAGTTTTTCCTTTATATTAGCAGGCAATCAATTCCAATAGCTTTTTAATGCTTTCTTAAAGAATCAATTTTAAAGCAGAAGCTCTTCAGGGGACCCTCTTAAACTTCTTCACAGCCAGTCTCCTAATTTTCTATTACAATGCAATCTAAAACAGCCACAAAAATAATGCAGATAATGTTTGCTGGGTAATGATTTCCAATTTCCCCATTCCATGTACCCTGTTATTAGGAGGATCATCTTAGCTGTGTAAATTAATTTTCAATTCACTTCAGGGGAACATTACAATGATTTATTCAGCATTGGTGCTGAAGAAAGTGTTGGGAGGATTTTAGCAATCTGAGAAACAAAATCAATTTGTTCTGATTATCACCATATTAAAAAAGAGGAAGACAAAAATTTCACAGAAATATCTTAGAGATTACCATATACTTTACAGGAGCAGCCAGTGTGATCCTGGGTATAGTTACCTAAACAAGCAAAATATCTGAGACTTACTGATTTCTCTCCACATTTTAGTATTTTTGAAAGGACTGAGCAGATTTTAGGCTTGCTTGTGTTTTGTACTAAGCAAAACTGGAGATCAACTTTTCAGTCACTAAAAGCATCTCTGGTCAATGAAGATCATACTTGCTACAGGTTACTCAAGGAGGAGATTTTTTCAAAAACAGATGTAGTCTTAATAATGATACCCAAGATTTGGGAGAGATCCAGGCTAGGAAAAAGGACAAGAAGATTTTCCAGTATCACAAAACAAGGATTTGTTGTGCGTTACGTATCTGGTAACTTGTACTCAAACTAAAGCACTCACTGTGCTCATATCAAATAAAGAAGTACCCGTGAGTACACATAGCAACTGAGATCTGGATGCTTGTTTATTTTCATTTAGCTGTTGTGTTTCAAAAAACTGTCATGATGAGATTTATGTCACCTGACTTTCCATGGCCATGGGAAAAAAACCAACTGATCCAACTAATACTCTCTTGATGAAAAAGGAGAGTAAAAACGTTCTGGAGTCAAAACATCTGACTTGGATGCCTGTGAGTCAAGCTCTGACATGACTACACTCCAGCCACTGTAAAGAGAGCCTGCTGTGATTACTTCAGAGAAACCTGCAGATATCAGCATAGAAGATATCTACATTTGAAAGTACTAATATGTTTTGCAGTGTTATCTATGATGTTACAGCAATTGCCAGTAGTTAAAATTAGAGTTCAAAAGGAAATATTTTTTTCCATATGAAAAGCTGAGAGGGCAGTTTAAATCCCTCAAGTTTACGGGGATCAACATAGGAGATACTGCAGCTTTATTTATTTATTTTTAATTCAAGCAAATTTCTTTAAAAATTCAGGCTCACACACATAAAATGGGAGCTTGTGAAATTGAAAGGAGCTTTTAGGGATGAACACAATCAATTCTAAGGGAAAAACAACTAATCAGTTCTGAACTGCTATATTGAAAATAGTTTATTTCTATGCAGTTACGGTGGTAGGAAGGATGCCCCAAGCATTATTGCAATTGGTCATAGCCCCAAAGCAATTTTTGAACGATAGTTAGTTGTAACCTGTCACTGCTGTTGGGGATCCCACACATCATGCAATATAAAAATATTTAGTATTGATTTACTGATGTGATGCCTAATTTGAAGTTGAAGGGAATTTGATTTCAATGAGAGCTGTGAAAGACCTAGACAGGAGTTCTGCAAGTCCTATCCACTGCAGTATTGTCTTCTAAGATGTTTCTTCCTCTATAGTAGCATACTGGTAACTGGGAAATGAGTTGTCTCTTTTTGCCACAGGGCCATAATCAAGCATTAAATCTGTCAAAGTTATCATCCTTCCATCATGCTAGTAGCACAGTTTTCAAAAGTAAGTTTTTAACAGCATGTTGGCAAACTGACATTATTTATTAAAAAGAAAACAATAAGAAAGAATAAACACTTGATTAAACAGCAAGAGAAGGTACTGTCTTGTGGGATACATAACTAGGCTGTCTGATTTCAAAGAAACTACAGAGATCTTCTGAGAGTACAATTTTATAAAATAAAAAGAAAGAGGAAACAATAGCATTACTTCACTGCAGGCCATAGTCAATTGCCTAATACCAGTAGAACATGACTTGTCTTTAAATGGTTCCTCAGCCTTGGTAAATAAACACAATAGATTAAGTTTGTAACTATAACAATACTCAAAAAGTTATGGCCCTTTACATTTTAGGGTCTAGAATGCTTTATGGATATCTGAACTACTATTCTGAATCAAAACAAGTAAAGGTTTAATTAGCTAAGCAACTTTTCTCTGTAGAACATAGGAAAGTACATATCAAAGGACAAACATGAAGTAGGATGTCTGAAATGCCATGAAAGCTTTTGACAATAAGCCATTCAGGGACTTCTTGTGGAAGAGATTACTTTGACAGACTTTGATAGATCTAAATACTTTTTGAATCTGTATAAGCTTCTGTCACCCACAGCATCCTGTTGTGGTGACAGGTCTGCATCAAACAGTACTACAGTCTCAAGCAAGATGTAATTAAGATGTATTCTCTTTTTCTATTTCAAATTTTTTTGCCTGGGGATTTAATTCTATTCCTCCTTTCATTACAGGAAGCAATGTCTAATTGCTGCCTTCTTTTCTATGTCTATCATTATTTTATTTTCCTTTGTACTTGTTCCTCAGGTTGGAGACTACTACTTTTTATTTATTCTCTTGTAGTACGTAAACTATTCCACATGTTTAATAATCTCTGGTGCTCTTCTTCACGCTTATTCTGCTTCTAGGTAGCTAAATATCTCCTTTTAAGTCAAAGTAAGTTGAGGCAAAGAGTAGTAAAACGATTTCACTCTTGTGAATCTCAGATCAGTGCACAAATTTCTGCTGTACTTTAAAGTATGTTATTCTTGTCTTAGTAGTTATTAACATGATACATTATTTGTATTTTTCATAGACAAATGACATACATCACATATTCTCACCTTTATGAGTAGTACTGGAGAGAAAATTTCTTCTTTAACTATAAATTAAAGTAATAGACTAGTTCTATTTCTTTATCTGTTTATCTGTTTTTATCTGACTGTTCTTGATAGTGTCAATAATATGAGAAATTCAGAAGTGAATTTATTTTACATAAATCTGTGTAGGCATCCAGTGCTTCTCTCAGCAGTGCAGAAGCAGTGCAGGTATGTACTGCTTCCTTTACTGTCTATGAAGAGAAGAAGGGGCATCTCTGGAGAGCTATTCATCCAATTTTAAGAGAGATGTTTGTGCTTTGTGGCCTGAATTGGTCCCTAGAGAATAGGGATAATTGCACTAAAGAGGTCCCTCTCTCTCATTCCTCTAGGCTCTCTTAATCATTGATAGTAAGTAATAACTTACTTTGATTAAAATGGGAACTTTCAGGCAACTAATTAGATGAAATTACTGCTATCCTCTGTTTGTAGAGAGAAAGAGAATACAACAAATATTGTGGTTTGTCATCTTTATGGACAAAAAGATGCATTTAAATTAAAAAGGGACGAGGAAGGGTGGCTCTTCCCTGCCATCCCCATACATTCCTCAGAGGAGAAGGGGAGCTTTTCCTCTGTGCTTCTCTTGTAGTTTTCCACCCTAGTTTTCAGGCTGCTTTAACCATATTCTTTAGCAATAAATCCAGATTAAGTTACACTGCTCTGTCTTCTTTCAGGACACATATTGAGGCAGCAAAGCAGGTCATCTTGAAATAATAAACAAGTTATTGAATCATGTCCTCCCTCATGAGACTCCACCACTCCTACCCCAGTCTCTTGCAATTTTCTCTCTTTTTCTTTCATGTCAGCAAAACAAAGAAATCATTTTTAGCAAGGCTCATCCACAAGTTGGCAAGGATAACATTCTTAAATATCACAGTGCTATTATGATAAGCACAGCACATTCCAGGCAGAAAAACTGCAGATTACGGCAACCCTCAGTAAGTATGGATGGTATTAAAAGTAAATTTTTTTTTTAACACCAAAAAAGCCATTAAAAAGCCTGTCAAAAAAAGAAGAGCCTATCAGGATTTCAAATAAAAGAAATGAAAAATCCATTTGTGAATGCTTATCTCCCTGATCCTCTCTGCATCTTAAGCAGAAAATGATACGTACTAACTTTAAAAATAGTCACCACATTTGAACATTTGAGCTATAGGAAAATAGCGGAAATATATATTTATTAATTTTCTTCTAGTTTTGTTTGAGAATATGAAGGTGGAAAAAAATGAAAAAAAAAACCCTCAAATTCTACATCATGATCCATCCCTTTTTCAGAAAAAGAAAAATGATTGCTTCATTACTCCGTCAAAGTCAAATCTGATCATAAGCGTTTTATGAGAACAGAAATTCCTTGCAACCATTTTGGACTGGGTTGAAAAATGTCATATTTCTATTTCTCTTTATGAATAACGTTATAGTTGATTTTCCATTTTATTGTGTAATATATAAAAAGAAAGGGAAAAAAACCTGCAATATTACAATTAAAATCCATGATGAAATTTTGGTTTACTGGTCTTAATACTGGTCTTAAGTCTTAAAACTTCAGATGCTTTTGCTTTCTATGGATCTTTCTCAGTTGTGTTCTTCTGAAAGTCATTTCAGATGAAAAGTAAATGGAAGATATTTTGTGGAATTATATAGGAAATGGAGGAGGAGAAGAGAAAGATTATTCAATTACTATCTATCTTTGTATTGCAACAAAATAGCTTGTTTTTCATTTGTTTGTTGCTATTACAACTCTGTTTTGAAAAAAACCTTTTGTACTTCTCTTGCTTATAGTACATATTTTGTGATGACGTCTAGAGGCTAGAATATGGCATATCTAAACTGGTAGTGGTAAATTACCTTGACCTTTAGGATATTCTTAATTTTGGTTGGCAACTCATTCTACTCATCAACATTTACAACCATCCTTATGCTAGGAAAGGCAGAGCTAGGTACTAAAACGGAAAATGTCAAATGCTCCTGTACTGCAAGGACATGCTAGACATTCAAATTCTCATACTTTATTATCATAGCAATAGACTGCAACAAGAGTGGGAAATAATCCAACATTAATCTATACCCATGACAGACTGTAACAAAGAGGACAAATGGCATAAGCCAGACTGTTACGACTTTTAAGATGTTCATTTTGTGGTTACCTTCAGATGCTGCTCATCCTTTCTGAGATGAGTCATAAACAACAGAGTCATTGAAAGTGATTACGAGTCTATACGTGCTCAGCTTTTACTCCTGGAATGGACCTGGAAGGCACAGCAGAGTCTCCCAATGAGACTGCACCTGGAGCACACTTGCTTCTCTGGCACTTCTGGATCTGTGTGTGGTTGCACTACAAGTGGTGTTTCATTAGCATTCTCCTGTCATTCCCCTTCTAGTTCATAGCTGATTTTCTCATCTTTAGCCTCATCATTCAAACCTCCCTGTGTTTCTTTTCCTCCTTTCCTCATTTATTTGCACTAAAGTTCTGGAGTCAATGTCTAGAAAAAATGAAGTACCTTCATTGACATTATAAATGTATACTGGGGGAAAAGTGATGTTGTTGAAGTGATCAATGGCAGAAAAAAATTATACTAACATAGTAAAATTATGTTTATAACTTTAATGTATTAATGAGCCAAACACATAGGAACACTGAGATAGTAACATACATGGTAACATACATAGCAAAGTTTTTTCTGCCTGAAGGAGGATACAGAAAAAAAATATGTTAAGTTTAAAAATTTCCTGTACATTTAAAGTAAGCAAAATATTTTTGCACACCTCCTTCCTACCCCAGATGTAAAATATATGCACTGTACTCCACTGAAATAGTCAATGTAGAAAAGCAAATTCAACAAGGAGAGAGTGCAGTCTGAATTAATAGTCGGACCTATCTATTTATTTATTTTCAGTGAACACCTTGTTTGTGTTATCATGAAAAAGTATTAAAGTGGCAACAGACCCCTGTAATTTATCTTGTTGCATCAGAGAATACAAACTCTGTATGAATGTACTTGGTCTCTGTAAGAGCACTGCATTATTTCCCAGTCATCTTGATATTATTCTTAGAAAATAAAACCAGCTGAATATACAGACCTTGTTATGAGTTCATAAGATTTGCATGAGACAACAAACCTCAAAAAAAAAAGGGGAAAATTGTCATAAGAAAACCACCTTAAACAATGAAGACTAAACTGTAATGGAAGTGTTACTACATCCAGTTTTAGCCTAAGATGCATTTGCTGATCTTTATATTGTATTTTGAGAAAAAAAGCTGTGTAA
The DNA here is from genome assembly GCA_013396635.1 of Penelope pileata. Taxonomy (NCBI): domain Eukaryota; kingdom Metazoa; phylum Chordata; class Aves; order Galliformes; family Cracidae; genus Penelope; species Penelope pileata. The sequence continues at coordinate 86,467 of WBMW01001377.1, forward strand.
GTTCATACATGTATACAGAAATATAAATACCCTCTGTACAGCGTTTGTATACAACCTTATGTACCTTTATGCATGCAGTTACTGAGTCTGACTGCCCTATTGTACATAGTAATTGCCCATGTAACTAACCACAGAATTTATCATGTAACTTTTCTGCAAATTAATACCTAAGTTGCTAGAGGGCTGGAGCACCTCTCCTACAAAGAAAGGATGAGTCAGCTTGTCTTGTTCAGCCTGGAGAAGAGAAGGCTGTGGGGAGACTTCATTGTGGTCTTCCAGTATTTAAAAGAAGCTTGTATAAAAGACACTGACTTTTTACATGGTCTGATAATGATAAGATGGGGAGGGAGGTGGGATGGTTTTAAAATAAAAGAAGGGAGATTTAGATTAGATGTTAGTGGGAAATTTTTCACTCAGGAGGCTGATGAGGCCCCAGAACAGGCTGCCCAGAGAATCTTTGGATGCCCCATCCCTGGAGGTGTTCAAGGCCAGATTAGCTGGGGCCCTAGGCAGCCTGATCTCGTGCCTGATGTCACTAGTAGGTGGCAACCCTGCACACAGCAGAGTGGTTGAAATTAGATGATCACAACCCAAGCCATTCTATGACACTAATTACCAGAAAAATGATATTTATGAAAGTGATGTCAAGTATGTGGAATATGTAATTTGTCTAAATGATATTTATGAAGGGCCTGAAGCCTGAACACCTGAGTTTGTGACCACCTAAATAACTCTAACAAAGTAAGGTAAAGTTTTTTAGTTGTATTCCTATGGAAACACTAGTGAGCTGTTTTATTTTAGCTGAGGATCTGATCTAAAAAAAAGTTTTGGCAGGCAGTATCTTAGGCAGTATCTTTCCCTTGAGTAAATGTTCAGATATTTTTTGGATTAATGCTTCCCTTGTGCATTAGTTTTCATATCTAGATATCCATTGATTCAACAGAATAACATTTGTATAGAAACAAGTGTAACCATGGGAAATTCAAAGCTTATCTGTCATTCTGTTAAGGGAACTTTTTCTTGCTTGTTACAGGGCAGTCACTTACATAAGAGCAATAGTTTTGCCACCATTAAACCTGCAATAAAGCCTTTCACAAGCATACAGCATTAGCCAAATTGTCTTAACTCTTCTGAGTGTTTACTTTTGGCTTACAAAAGCTTTCCTTTCATTCTAAACAATATATTAATCTTATTTTTTTTCTCTGAAATGGCTGTGTACACAGTTAAATAGCTGCTGTGCTCCAGGAGGTGAAGAAAGGGATTTTTGACGAATACCGGGAGGAGGGGGAAGAGTGTTATGATGTACAAAATTTGTTTGTCTTGCATTTGTTTGAGATAGGTTCAGAGGAGATCCTTAGTTGCAAGATGGTTTGTGGTGTAGAATAGAATAGCTCGGATTTCCTCAATTAAACACAGACCGTAACTGCGTTATATTACAGCTGTAACTATTTCTGAAATGTACTAAGAAAATCATTGGTAGAGTAAACCTTGAAGGACCCAAGCAGTGTTACACTTTTATAGCTATGTCTCTTCCAAGAATCAGCATAGGCATTTTTTAGTAATTCAGTCTGTCCTGGATCTCTCAGTAATACCATTCTTTGAGAAAATGCAGGGATTTAAAACAACATTGTACAAATAAAAACAGAACAAGACATTCTAAATGGGAGTGAGGAGAAATGAATAAACAATCAAAGTTGAAGCAAGATATCATTTCTTATTTGTTATAAAAATAATATTTGGCCATTTTCACACTTCTTGTGTCCTGAGTCAGGCTTTTTTTTTAATATTGAAATTTGTCATCGAAGACAAAGGTCATGACTTAAGGCATAAGTCAACCAAATGGTGGCTTCTCTAAGAATAGAGCCCAAAGTACAGTTTCTGCAGTGAGGAGGCACAAGTTTTTTAATCAGTACACTGTGAATCATCAGTTGACAGATGTTTTATTCTCTTTTTTTATCCTTTACTTAACACTGAAATAACATTTCAGTAGATGTATTTAATATTCTTCACTGTAACACCACATATTATGTTCAAAAACCATTTTGTGTTTACTTATACAACTCTGGTGACCTTCTTTTTTCTTTTTAATTGCATTTAGCTGTGTCATTCAAGATTTATAAATTCTGAATTTAGTCTGAATCAACTTGACTTATTATTCCAGCATCTGAAATTAATTGCATTGTTGATTTTTTTTCCCTTTTCTGGAAAGTCAATAAAATTCTTGACCTAAATTTTCAGCCATTGCGAGTCAACAGAAATCAAGTAGAAATACATGGACTTGCACCAGTTCAGACACTGGAATGCCATATATTTTCCTGCAGGTAACCAATTAGCATGAAACTCAGGTCCAATTTATTGACATTTTTACTTTGTATGAGAACACAATAGCAATAACAAAACTACTACATTCTTTCTAGCTTAAAAGGCTACATAAATTCCCTCTTGGACTGTAATGCACCTGTTAAAACATATAGGTGAACTTCATATTTGACTGTAGTGAGTGTTGTACCCAATTCGCTGTGTATTATTTCACAGTAGAATTCAATGTTGTATTTCCTGAAGCAAAGCAATTTCATTTTCTCCTCTAGGAACCATCACACTTATTTAACCAACAGCATTAACTGTGGCCAGGGACTAGTCCTCATTTTCTCCTTGAGTGAGCTCACTGGAATTTGTCTTGATGTAAAGGAGGTCTGAGGAGAACAGCTCTCCTTCGGTGCATAGTCTGCCGAGTGTTATTGTCTGCAATATAGTTCTTAGGAAACCTGAGATAACCAACTAAAATGTGTCAGGAGATTCCTGAGACCAAGTATAGCAACGAAGGGAAGGATGGAAGGAAGGGAGAAATGAAGGAAGGAAGGGGGAAATGAAGGAAAGAAGGAGAAAGAAGAAAGGAAAGGAAAGGAAAGGAAAGGAAAGGAAAGGAAAGGAAAGGAAAGGAAAGGAAAGGAAATATTATTTGATATTAAAAAGATACATACATGCATACAGTAGACAATAAATAATGTAAAACTAAAAGGATTCCCAGACAAAATGAAAAAGAAATTCTCAGAAGATGAATATTTGAGGTCCAGTCAAGAAAATTGGAACAAAAGGAGAAATGATTAGTTTTTAATATATTATTACTTAGCATTTGTTTTAGCAGCATTACCTGCCTCCAGTGCTGTGAAAGGGAGAATAATGCAATGAGAGTCATTAGGATATGAGATTTTGTATTTTAAGTGCAGAGACTACTTGTTTTTCAACATTTTTTTTCAACAGAAGTTTTATTTAGATGAGAAAACAGTGTAAAGGATGAATCACATCAGGGCAAGATGGATTCAGACTCCAGATATAACTGTGGGTAATTTTATGTAATACTGTAATAGGAAGGGATGTACGATACTGGATTTTGTTGTTGTTGTTGTCTGTTTTTAATAAACAACGTATTTCTGCTACCAGTCTTACACTCGACATGCATGGTAGCATTTGATTCCTATTGCAGAGCAGTGCTTAAACATTTCATAGGTAAAAAGATGACAGTTGCTCCGAAAGTAATGCCTCCTGTTGTATTACGTTGGGCCATGATGTCAGAGGTAAATGTTGATGGAATGGCAGTAGACACTGAGCTTTCCTGCCAATACTCCATTCCATTGTGTTGCCGCGTGATAGATAGCAGCAGAGAGGCAGTCTGACAAAATGGTGTCTGACATGGAAGTGCAGATGAAGCAAAGGTGTGGAATTGAATTCCTCCATGCAGAAACAATGGCACCCATTGACATTCATCAATGCTTGCTGAGCATTTATGGAGACCAAACAGTGGATGTGAGCACAGTGAGACAGTGTTTGCTGCATTTCAGCAGGGGAAACAGCAACAGTGGATCATCTCCACTACAGCAGATTGTTACAGGTGTGACGTGCAGGCTCTTGTTCATTGCTGGTGAAAATGCAATGGTGACTATTTGAAAATAATTTTTTGTGGCTGAGAATTTGCTCTATCAAATAGTGTTAGTGTGCTCTTTGTATCTGTTGTAGTTTGAAAGTAAATAAATAGGAGGCATTACTTTTAGAGCAACTTACTTTTTTTTTTTTCCATTTTTAACATGAAAAAAAAGAACATCAGATTTTTTCATTCCAAGGATATTGATTCTATTTTAAATGGCAAATCTCATTTTTAAATTTCCTAATCAAGTCTCAAAAATTGCTCAAAGTTTCAGGAATACAAAAGTTACTTGAAGGATGGTAAGTTTTGTATCTGAGATTTAATTTTCTCTGAAGTGGGCTAAGAAAATGAAACGAAAAAAGATGTTCAGCTAGTCTAAATGCGAGAGTCTATAACTGGATTAGCACTAAAGGAAAAGAAATTGTAAAAACAATAACATTGTTTGAAAAAAAGGCATTATGACATCTGAACAAATGCAGAATTAGGTTAATGACAGCCTATACTTCTGTATTTCAGACATAATCATTTCAAAGAGTAAGGATTGTTTTTAAGGAAATGCAATTGAAAATTCACTTTTTAAACAACAACAAAAAGGAACATTGGGTTTATGTGACAAGGTTTTGGTAGCTGGGGTGACTACAGGGGTGGCCTTTGTGAGCAGTGCCCAGCGGTTGCCCTGTGTCAGAGCAGAGCCAAATCCAAACAACTCCAAAGGGGACCCACTACTGCCAGAGCTGAGCCATGGGCAACACTGGGTGTGTCTCTGCAAAAGCAGATTTAAGAAAGGGAAAAACTGCTGCATGAAAGCAACGGGACAGAGGAGTGAGAAAATGTGAGAGAATCAGCCCTGCAGACACTGAGATCAGTGTGGAAGGATGGCAGGAGGTGCTCTAGGCATGGAACACAAGTTCTCTGCAGCCCATGTGCACGGTGGAGCAGTCTGACCCCTGCAGTCCGTGGGCACAGTGTGGAGATCTCCATGTGCAGCCATGGCAGAGCCCAAAGTTCAGCAGTGGATGTGGCCTGAAGGAGGCTGCACCCACGGAGAGCCCCTGCAGGAGCAGGCCCCGGGCCAGAGCTGCAGCCCAGGAGAGGAGGCCGCAGTGGAGCAGGACATCTAGGGCAGCTGCTGCCTGTGCGGACTTGTGCTGGAGCTGTGTGCTCCTTAAGGGTGAACTCTGTGGTATGGAACCATGTTGGAGCTGTACTTGCAGAGCTACAGACTATGGGAAGCCCATGCAGGAATAGTTCCAGGAGGATGGCATCCTGTGGGAGTGACCCTACAGTGGAGGAGGGGCAGAGAGTGACCACGAAGGAGCAATCGAGACAGTATTATGAACCAAGTGTGGATGCAGGGGGAAATCTTTTTAGTTTTAGATTGTTGCTGTTTCAGTCTGTTAGTAGTAGGCAACAAATTGTAGTAATCTCCCCACACTATATCTGTCTTGTCTGTGACAGCAGCTGGTGAGTGATCTCCCTATCCTTATCGCAACACATGACCCCTTTTCCATTGCATTTTCTCTCCCTCTTCCTTTGAGGAAGGGGAGTGAGAGAACAGTCGTGGAGTTTAGCTGTCCATCAGGCTGAAACTGACTCAGATAAGAAGATAAAAGTATATGAGATGATGGTTAACATAGGCAGAAATTTTATGCATCAGAAAAAAAAAAATTATCATAGAATCACAGAATGGCTTGTGTTGGAAGGGACTTTAAAGATCATCCAGTTCCAACCCCCACCCCCCAACACACACACACACATCCAAGCACTAGACCAGATGGCCCAGGGCCTCATCCAATGTGGCCTTGAAAACATCCAGGTCTGAGACATCCACAACTTCTCTCAGAAACCTGTTCCAGTGCCTCACCACCCTCTGAGTAAAGGATTTCCTCATAACATTTAATCTAAATTTCCCTTCTTTTAGTTTAAAATCATTACTCCTTGTCATGTCTTTATCAGACAATGTAAAAAGTCAGTCTCCGTCTTTTTTACAAGCTCCCTTTAAATAGTGAAAGAACACAATGAGGTCTCCCCTAGCCGTCTCTTCTCCAAGCTGAACAAGCCCAGCTGACTTAGCCTTTCTCCACAGGAGAGGTGCTCCAGCCCTCTGATCATCTTTGTGGCCCTCCTCTGGACCTGCTCCAACAGCTCCACATCTTCCAAGTGCTGGCGACCCCAAGCCTGGATGCAGTACTCCAGATGGATCCTCACAAGAGCATATCAGAGGGGGACAATCACCTCCCTTGCCCTGCTGGCCACCCCTCTTTTGATACAGCCCAGGATGCAAGTGCATGCTGCTGTCTTATGTCAAGCTTTTTGTCTACCAAGTTCTCTACTATGCTGTTCTTAATGAGTTCTCCCAGTGTGTACTCATATCTGGGATTGCCCCAACACAAGTACAGCACCTTTTCTTGAACTTGTTGAACCTCATTATGTTCAAATTGGCCTGCTTCTCAAGTTTGTCCAGTTCTGTCTGGATGGTATCCTTTCTTTCTGTTATATCAACTGCACCACTCAGCTTAGTGTCATCAGCAAAATTCCTGAGGATGCACTTGATCCCACTTGTTGATAGAAATGTTAAAGAGCACCAGTCCCAAGATTGACCCGTGAGGGCTACCACTCATCACCAGCCTCTACTTGAACATAGAGCCATTGACCACAACCATCTGACTGTGATCATCCAGCCAATTCATTATCCATAGAATAATCCACTCTTCAGATCCATATCTCTCCAGTTTAGAGGTAAGGATATGTGGGCCCATATCAAAGGCCTTGCAGGTAGATGACATTGGTTGTTCTTTCTTTGTCCACTGATGCTGTCACTCCATAGTAGAAGGCCACCAGACTGGTCAGGCGCAATCTGCTGTTGGCAAAGCCATGCTGGCTGTCTCGGATCACCTTCTTGTCTTGTATGTTAAAAAAGTTAGATAATGCTGATTCCTAGCTGGTTTCAAATTGGAAAAATAATACTCTTAAAATACAATAATGTTAAAGTGCATATAGATGAATGCATAAACTTAAAAAAGGCAAAGTAAAAAGCACCATCATCTTGAGAGAAATATATAGGTTTGCATTTGAAAACATAACTTTTGCAGGATATGAGATATATTATGTCTAATATAAATATTAGATATATTATGTATTTGTAGGATAACTATCAAAATGAGCAGATGCACTCTGCTGCCAGTAAAAGACAGCATAAATTTGGAAGTGGAAATTCTACATCCTGAGATGAAAAATTAATCCTCTTTTAAGATATTTCTCCCTATTTTCTTACCTTGTTGCATGAAAAGATTTTATGCAGTAATAAATACACACTTTTTCATTACCATTATTAAACAGTTACCAGCTACAGAACAGAAAATTAATGCTCTTCTAAATAATATAGTACAACAAATATTGAAAAGAACATAGTCAAATTAACTGTTTGATGAATAATAATGTAGCAAAGTCACATTTTCAGTGCCTGAAGGATGGTTACTATAAAGATGTTTAGATACTTAATGGTTTAATGAATCTTTTCAGTGGGAGTTATGCTCATAACTCCCATTCTGTGAGTTTTGTTTTTGGAAGTTTGGGGTTTGTTTCTAGGAATTTGTGGTTTTGGAGAGTTAAGCTGAAGCAAAACTCCATACCTCACCATTAGTGCTAAAATTATACAACCATGTACCATACAAAGCTCAGGTAATGTACCTTGGGTAATCTAACTGGATAAACTCATTAAATTTCTCCCCCAAAAATTCCAAAACAACTATGCTTTTCAGAGACATAGGGGAAAACAAATTAATTTCCAAAGAACAAGGGAAAAAAAAAAAAAGAACTCTACTTTTGGAAGTCGAATACGTAAGGTAAGTCACTGCAGAATAGCATAAGGACAACTTAAAAATAATGAAGAATATTAATGGGAATAAAATTATAATGACCAAGCAAAAACTGTTTATGAGAAGTTTACATGTTTTCATTTTCTCACTTATACTTAAGGAGAAATTATCTAAAGAATACAATTTATCATAGGCTAATAAATAATGATATGGAAGATAGTGAACACAAAATGAGGCAGAAAAGGACCTTTTTGTAAATGCATGACAGCTATTGTCTAGACTGTCGTATGCGATATAAAATGGTTCCAAAAGTTACCCATTTGTTTAATAGTTTCCTAGGATCCTCTCAAATTCCAAAATCAATGAACACTGATGTTGAAATTCAACAAAGATGAAATTAATTGCACCTCTCATGCATTTGTGTCCATAATAAATGCTAATGCCCAGCTATTTACCAAATGGTTGCTAATAGCTTCAACTTTCCATTGCTGCAACTACTTGAAATCCAAACAATCTATTCCAGGAAATCCTATGTGAGAGATAATAATAAAATTATACAGAGATACAAATACTGTTAGGGAAAATTTGAGAACTTCAGTGGCCCATCAACATGTTTTTCTAAGAAGCCAGCACAAGGACAATAAATGTACTTGGACATGCAGCAGGAAGATATTGATTGTCAAGAGTTGATTGTTTTCCTAACAAATCATACTGGACTCTCTAAAATTGTGTGTGGAAATGAGTTAAATCTCTCCAGCACAAGGTTGATATAATCCCCCTTTCCTTTTAGATAACAATATAGGCACATAATCAACCCTGAAGATAATTAGACAGCAGATATTATGTAATCAAGTATATTACAAAAATCTTCAAATGTAGTCTATGTACCAATAAAATATATGTTTATTAGTAGAGGATTAAAATAATACAAAAGAATGGCAGACTTTAGGAAGTTAGTCATAGATTAAAAAAAAAAAAGATTAATTAATCCTAGTCATATTTTTTACGATTCAGTTTAATGTAAATTTAACATTAATTTATTATGCTCCCCTACAAAATAAGTTTGGATAGATGCAAATTCAGAGAGGAGAGCAACTTTACTCAGGACATAACAGCTGAAATATAAGGATTTAAAGAAGCATAACTATTAACATTGTACCAGCCATGACAATGACTGCCAAAACCAATTAGGTAGAAAGTTTTATTCTGAATGGCATGTGTCTTCATTAAATTTGCCCATGGAAAAAAGTTTAATAATAGGAAGAATATTAAAATTAATAAAATTTAAAGAAATTCTGAGTTATAGCACTTTAACTGTGGAGCACATTGCCAATCTTGGCTTCATTGTCCTGCTACACCTACCATATAGTTCAGATTTGGCACCTTCTGACTTCCATCTGTTTGGGCTGATGAAAAATAGACTGCATAGGCAACATTTTCCAAGCAACAATGCCAGTACAGCAGCTGTGAAGCAGTGGGTCACTTCCACTGGTGTAGATTTGTACAAGCACAGCATGCAGGCTCTTATTCTTTACTGGTGAAAATGCATAGCTAATGGTGGTGATGATGTTGAAAAATAGTGTTTCATAACTCAGAATTTGCTCTATCAGCTACTGTAATTGTGTTCTTTGTATCTGTTGCAATTTACATGGAAATAAATAGGAGGCATTACTTTCAGTGCAGCCTACATAGATCTATCATACTATTGCAAATGAAACCAAAACATAGCTCCAGATGATTAATCTCCAAATTTTATGTAGATCTCTCTTTTTATGAGATAGATAAAAATCCTCCCTGCTTCCATCCATTTAGATTTAAAACAATATATATATATAACATAAACTGTATTAATCTAGAGCTAGTTTAGAATATCTAAAACACCAATGCTTCTTAGAATATGGACTCTTTGGGATATTTTTTTCATCACTTGACATTGAAAATTTTAATGGAGAAGAAAATCTTTGGGAAAATGGTATAGATTTTTACATTTGGTTTCCTTAAAAACAGGCAGTTCAAAAAAGAATATTGATTGCATAAGAGAGAAAACTAGTTGATTCTACTGTACTCTAAAATTGTTAGAGTAGTTTTTATTGTAAGTATCATGCTTTAGTATGTGCATCTTGGAGAAATAGTATTCTTAGCTTCTGAGGTCAGTGAAGATGAATTTTTCTAACCATGTCAAAAACAACTTAAAGAGAACACCAAGCATTGAATAACTTAGTAAATGCAAAGCCAAAGACTATAGATGATTGAAATTCAGAGGAGATATTTACTGTGTTTGATGGCTAGGTGGCATAGTGAGCCAGACACAATATGCGTATGTGAAGACCTAGGTTCGGGTTGCACAGGTCTTGCCTTGGTGGAGTAGCTCCCTGGTGTGCCAGAGAGAAAGGCACCAGAGAGACACCCCACAATTGGTGGTGGACTCCCTGCCCTGTCCCTGTCGGGCAGAGCGGGGGTGATCTGAGGGATGGGGAGGGCTGGCAGAGAGTCCAGGCTCGGTACCATGGGCGAACTCC
>WBMW01001378.1:9349-53302 GCA_013396635.1 Penelope pileata
CCAAACCTTCCCAAACCTTCCCTCTCTCCCTCTTTCTTCCCCTCTTTCTTCTCTATTTTCATTTTGGACCTATGGAATCTTTTTGCAAGTTGCTAACATATGTTATTGTTTAAAGTTTTCATTGATTTCTGATTCCATTTTAATTCAATATTTTTCTTCCTTTCTTTATTTTTCTGAGGATAAAGAAAAGCATTCAGCAGCATTATTTGATTTTCCGCATTTACGTGTTTCCATATTCCAATTCATTTTATAGGAAATATAAGGATTTTGGTGCTGCTATCTTTTTTTCACAGTTCTCTCCTCTGGAGAACAGGAATGAAGGAACTATATCGTATATCACATCTTTACATTGCCTATGTTCACTTATAGTATACAGCTGAGTCTGTGGTTTATACACAAGAACAACTAGGATGATAGTAGTTTTTTGCTATTCTTTTGCTAATATTTTGGTTAATTGTCCTCTACAAAGGCTTTGTGGTGAATTTTTATAATCAGGGATTTTTTTGGATTTAGATTTTTCATTTTTAAAAGGGTACTTGCCTAGCATGAATACTGAAATGGTATAAGGAGAGAACCGTACAATTTTTCATTTCATAAAGAATGATTAGATCTAGTCCTGGCTCGAAACTAGCTTTTATATGTGTTCTTTTATCTCCTAGCAAAAAAAAATGGTGGAGACTTTCTTATCATTCTCTTTCATTTGGATTCATTTGACTATCAATTCTAAGAATTAAGAGGATTTATTTTTCTCCTTACATTTTCCTTTGTCTTTCTCAGTTGTTTACCTTACATTGTTAAATTTGATAGTAAAGCAGAATAAAATAAATTGAGAAACTCAGTATAGTAATATTTCATCTTCTCTATTAGATAGTAGTTTTAATGCCAGGGTAATTACAGAATTTATTTCTTTTGAGACATGTATTTGGAAAACAATATATAGTCCATTATGTTGTGTGGCAGAACAAATCAAGATCCACAGATTTGCACTCACAATTTATTTGTTGCAAGATAATGTAACCAGATATTTTCTCTTATAATGAGATTGTAAATTCATTTTACCTTGCTCTCTGTATAATATCTTTGAGTACCTACCATAAAAGTAATAAGTAATTAAGACTTATTGCACTCCTTTTGCTTTTCAGCATTTCCCTTACAGAAGACAGTAAGAAACATTACAATTTGCATAGATTTTCTTTCCTCTTTCTATCCCTGAATTCTCAAATCATGCATGTGTACTTTCCTGTATATGACTCAGAGAGGACATATTGGAATATGCAATTTCAAACCAAGGATTAAGAATGAAAGAATTTTCCATGCTAGTCTGAAGGCTCCCACCTGAACAGGGGAATGTGGTCCTCTAACTGACCTTTGATGTCTTCATACAATTTATTTCATTACATTTTTTCTAACAGTTCTTATATATTAAACAATTAGCTTTCAGACATGAGCTAGTGGAAGTAATGCTCTGTACCAGGATGGAGAACTTTTTTCTTCCATGTCGCTTGGAAATCAATTTAAATCTCCCCAGATAAATGTCTGCATATCTATAATTTGGATACTTAATTACTTCTGTCCAAGAGGGAAATGCCTTTATCTCTCTGTCCTATTCTGTTTACCAAAGAAACATATTTAATTATTCCAGTCTGCCCTAAAGCGAGCAGTGTTGGTGACTGACAGTGTCTTTACAAATTCTTTGGCCAAAAGCATAATACAAAAAGGGAGTGAATACTGTTCTTATTTATATTAAGAAAGAAAAATGCATTCTCCTTCCCACACTGATTCTGCAAATTTTTCACAATAAATTAATGTTTATGTTATCCATATTTTCCTATCTCAGAAGGACCTAGCAACTGCAGTTGAAAATGTTGGCACATTGTTTCATTGTGCATTTCAGATCTGTCTTTCATTAAGATGACTTGTTCACTCACTGTCTTTCTTAAAAAAGTTGTAGCTCATGCTTCAGCATAGTAAGAGGAGTAAGATGAGAGAGAATATTTATTTCTGTAATTTCTTCAAGATAGCAGAAAGTATTCAGTAACCTTCAGTAATTTAACATGATGTTAAAATATATTAAATTTAAATCAAGTCAAATGGTATTTTTAAAAGATTCTCTATATTTACTGCAAAAGTTTATAGTTATGACAAGAGGTAGACTCAAGTCTTAAATTCTGGTTTCTATTTTCCCAGCTTTATGCTTCACCAGCATTTTGTTTCTTAGTAGGCTAGCTATCTTGATATAAGATCCTGCTGAAGTCAGGTATTTTAGCTTTTCACTGCCTTTTATCTGCTAATCGTTTACTTCATTTACTAGTCATTTACATGATTCTCAAGGGAGGAAAACTATTCGTACCAGATTTCAATTGTTATTATTATCATTACTATTATTAATTCAAGTAGGAAATGCGAGTAAAGGAACAGGATTCTGGGAGGTTTCAAAAAAAAAAAGAAGTTTGCTGGAATCATAAGGGAAGCAAATACAGGGTACAAAGGGGACCCAGGAAGTCTGAGAAGAGTACAGCTATGATGGATTTTAAAATATTATTTTTCACTTCAAAATAATTTTACTATTTCAAATGTATATGTAATGTCAATCTGAATTAATATGCTCTTTTCATAAAGGCTATGCAATCTTCTGTATATAAATTCCACTATTGACTCTGAAAGTAAAATGAAAACATCTTAAATCAGTTACTTATCTGATTGATTCTTACAGTGAGAGGAGAGCATTTTGTTAAAAATTAACTAGTCTTTTTTTAACCTTATTTTCAACCAGGAAAGAGTTGTTTGTTTGTTTTTTTTTTTTTCCCCCAAAAATCAGGCAGCTCTTTCAAATCTTTTTAAAGTCCAAACATAAACTCTTGAAATGTTTTCAATACATCAAAATGTGAAAACAAATAGTATTTCTCAAAAAAAAAGTTAAAAAAAAAGATGAAGAAAATCATTCAATTCCTTTTATGATCTCTTTCTGGAATTTTCTAGTTGGTTTGTGTTTTTTTTTTTTGTTTGTTTGTTTGTTTGTTTGTTTTTATTGTTATGATGTTCTGGGGTTCCTTTTTATCTGTTCACAAAATTATGTTAATATATCAACTTTTGATAAATTAATCAGTTACAAATTCAGTAATTAGTCAGATTTTTTTTGTGTTAAGAACTACCTATATATGAAATAAAACTAAAACTCACTCAGTAAAGTTTAGCCTCCTTCTTATTTGAATATTTATTTATTTGTATGTAGTTATAACTACCTGAACTGGAATTCTTACAGTTCTGCTATTCACTGCTTGCTCGTTTTTGATTCTGAGTAACTTGTAATGTAGGCACACTTCCATCCTACCCTGAAAAATATAATTAATTGGAAGTTCCACACAAGCATGCATAAGAACTTCTTTATGGTGGGGCTGGCAGAGCACTGGAACAGGCTGCCCAAGGAGGTTGCAGACTCTCCTTCTCTGGAGATATTCAAGACCCATCTGGATGCCTACCTGTGTGACCTTGTCTAGGGAACCTGCTTTAGTAGTGGGTTGGACTTGATAATCTGTATAGGCCCTTTCCAACTCCTGTGATTCTGTGATTTCACTATAAGACACTTTGTTCTAACTGAACACATCACATATCTGTCACTGTAATCTTTGCATATTTAAAATAGTAGTTTTGGTTTTGTGCTAGTTTTATGGTGCTTTTCCTCTCTTGGATAATTCATTTTAGGAATAATTTCATAGTATTGTACGTCTATGTGTATTGGTTTTCCTTTTTACTTTGGTAAAGTATAATGATGCTTAGGTATACTAATTTAGATGTTGGAAAACTTTCAAAATGCTAAATGATTTGGGGTTCTTAAGCTTAAAATAGCTAACTAGAGATACATTTAGGTAAACTTTTATATTTTGCACTGTTTGTTAATTATGCTGGAGACAGTTACTGCTTTTTTATTTTAATAAACAAATTGAACTTGTGCTTTTTGGTAACAGTCATATTATCAATATCTGCTGATATCCTGTGTGCTTAAAATTGCAATCTGATAATGTTGAAGAACAGCTGTGCAGTCTCTAGCTAGTAATATTTTAGATCCTACAATATTTCCTCTAGCAGTGACAGAGGAATTTATCTGAGCTCCTTGAGCTCCTACCTGACCATAATTACTTTTAGCACTTGTTCAACAGCTCTTTTTTTTTTTTTTTTTGCCCTCTTCCAGGTATGGTGTGCAAAATAATGAATTATACTTCTGTGGCATATATTTTTGAAAAGGAAAGAGTGAAATTCTTGTAAACAGAGCTGATAATACACAAGTTTTTCTTAATAACAGTGAGGAGAACACAGGCAGGACATCATTAAAGCTATATTGACAGCTAATGAAGAACCGTGTAAATTTTATAGTTTTTCTTCCTTGTCGGACTCAAGCATCTCACTGCGGACATAACACTCTTCTGTTATGTCCTGAGCACTTAGAGACTGAAAAAATGTACATGTTCTCAGGAATCTATATACTTTGTGTGGTATAGCTGAATGACTTACCCTACTTTGAAAGATGTTCTGCTGCTGTACTTCGTTTGTATTTTTTTTAGTACTCCGTGGTTAGAAAAAGTGCCTGAGCTGGAAAACCTAAATACTACAGACTCTTTTTATTCTAGAACATTGAATTTTCCTGTTTCCAAAGCGAACACCACAACGATCAAGCTAGAAACTATCAGAAACTATTGATGTCTTCTTTTTTTCTCCTTTTTTTTTTTTTTTTTAGAAGTATTTTACAAGTATATTGATTGATTTAGGAACAGCAAAGCATAAATGGAAGTAAGTTGGAATTAGTTAAAAAACATAAAAAGAGTAAAGAGGATGAATAAACAAAGGTTGTTTACATTATTCTATATTTAAATTTCATATCTTAATAAGATTAATATTTACAACCTTTTGCAACCTAAAAAAGGTATCAGTGAAAGAAGTATCAGATAATTATAGCTTAAATATGGAATTCTCTTTTCTAAACACAGTGTAAGTAGTCATGTAATGGGCGCAAATACTAAATCAGTAGTTGGCTATGCAAAATACAGATTTCCTGCAATTTGCTGTAAGTTGTATAATAAAATGGATTAGAACTTGCTTCTAGGTGAAACCAGGTGAAACCTGGACTCACCTTCCTCCTACAAAAATCTGGGGTTTCTTTGTTGTTGTCTTTTTTTGTTGTTTTGTTTTCTTTGCTTGCTTGCTTGTCTTTGTTGTTTTGATTTGATTTTTTCTTTTGGACAGTGTTACTGCAGATATGTTTCTTGCCAGATGTTCTGTATTAAGGAAAACCAAGTAAATGTTTCTGGTATTGAGTAAATTCTGTGGTTAGGTGTTCAGAGTCAGGTGGTTGCTTGAAAAGGCATATCTTAGTTGAAAAGAAACCAATGTTGACTTTTATACAGTATTTTTTAAGCAACTTAGTTAGAGACAGTGATTGGCAGACCTACTTTGCTATTTCTAACTTTTCAAAGCAGGAATTTTTTCACTGTCCAGTTTTCACTTCCTTTCAAATAATTTTGGGACTTAATAAATATTCAGATAAATAATTACATACCTATTCACATGGAATGACAAGGTAGAAATGATAAGAAAGAAAAAAGAAAAAAATAAAAAAGCAAGCCTTTTTGCTTCCTTAGCAAAGATTTTACTCTGCAAACATGTTTTGATTTTCTCAGAGACACCATCATTCTTTTAGAGTTAGAGAAACTGTAATAACTTTTTGACAGCTTCATTGCGAGCAAGAGCCTCTGGAGTCTTAAACCTCTGTCCAGTTTGTCTGTGATAGAATAAATTAACATACGATTTTCCTTCTCTTTGAAGTTATGTCAGTATTTTAGCTGAATATAATTGAAAAGAACTTAAGTGTTACAAAATAAGAAGATAGTCATACTCTCCAGAGCATGACCTGAAAATGTAGGGACAGCAATTAGCTAGAAGGAATTTTCTCCTGTTAAGGGCATTTTTAGATTCAATTTATAAAAACAGTAGATAAGTAGCATAACGCTTTTTTTTAATGAGCATTTTAGTCAAAGTAACTATGGTATTTAATGATCTCTCATTGCTGGAGCTGTTTGTAGGATACCAGACCTGTTTTATGGATAGTGTAATTATCTTTGTGGAAGAGTGACACGTATTTAACACTGTTCATTGCCGCTGGTGTCATCTAGGGTCATAAGACCCATAAGACCCATAAGACCCATAAGAACAGTCATAAGACTGTTGAAGGAGGAGCTCCTGTGCAAGATCCCGTGTATACCCATGTGACATTTATCAGTCTTAAACCAGATATCTGTACCAGCTGAAGAAGCTCCTCTGTATTTGGTGAAGATATCTGGAATTCCTCTGTTTCAGAGAAATATCTCAGTTCCAAAACTCAACATCAATTCCCATTTTGCAATGGGAATAATAATTGCATAAAATAATTACCTACAGGTACACTCTGTGCCCTCGCCTTCAGAGCTTAGGGCAGTCCATTCAATTTTATGAATTTACTGAGGTACTTCAAATATTAGTTCACTTTTCAAACAATGGAGAAAGGAGGTGCTTGAAGTGCATCGAGAGCAAAAGTTGCCTGATTTCACAGAATGTAACATGACTTATCACAGTGATAAATAAAATGTATTAACTTAATAATGTATTAACTTAAAATTTAATTAGAATATTTATATTAAAAAAATGCTTCATGCATTCATGCATTTTATATAATTTTAATTCAGTTTTAATACGAGGTTTCCATTCAACTCATTATTCAATTTTATTTTGTATTTTTGTTTTTCTTCTATTTGAAAAGTGTTGTGCAAAAGTGACAGCGCTTCTGCTTTAAGGTCCTCCATTTCCAAGGAAAGCACTTGGAGGCGAGCTCAGGTTCATCCATTTAATAGAGGGATACTCATGATACCAGGGTTGCTGCCGGGTAGTCTGTGCTAATAGGGGTGGCGGTGGTGGTGGGCCGGCAAAAGGGGCTTGCCAAGTGCCGGGGGCAATCGGCCGGCAAGGGGTTTCCCTATAGGGGTGCCAGCGGCAGCAAGCCGGCAAGGGTTCAGCATCAGGGTTCGGCTGGAGCAGGGAGGACCCCCCCCGTGGTATCACGGCCATTTATATCGTAGTGGGAGACAAGTACAGATCTGGGTAAACAAGGTCATTCACACAAAACAAGGGTACTTGCTTACAGTTTCAGGACACTTTTCTCGCAAACAAGTTTTCATCAAGCTACGTGCATCTGAACAGGCCAAGGCAGTGTCCTTGTGTTCCCAAGCTAACATAAGTCCTTTCTCATGGGCTAGTCCCCTGTTCAGACCGTGATCTGTAATTTTCCATACAAAAAGATACACCTTTGCATGAAAAAGCACAGAATTTTTTCCCATTAACAAATTCTAATAATTTGTTTAAAGAAAGCTGTAATTGAAAACAAATTCTAAATTGTAAATGATAAAAAAAAAAAGTAGGTAATATTTCTTTCTTGATCCTATCCCTTCCTTCTTGGAAAAGATTGATTTTAAAGGACCCTATTCTCAGAGCAATTACAAGACAAGCCTTGCTTGACTCTTTCAGACAGCAGAAATTTACAAAGTCAAATTCAGTCCTAAGGGACTTTTCTGTGCTTTGAAGGATGGGATTATTTATTCAAAAATGCTTTTGAAAGACATTTTACAAAGTATCTAAGAACTTGAATGTTTGAAGATATTATTTTAAACATTACAAAACTCACAGATTTTTAATCATTTCTTCTCCTTTTTATTCCAGTTTCATTTAGAGAGATTTGTTGTTCCACCTTGTTCTATCTGTCTTTCCCCTAATAATTCTTTACCCGCTGGTCAATTTAATCAAATTTGATACAGAAGTACAGAACTCAAAACAGTAAATCCTCCAGATTTTATAAAGATTCAGATCAGACAGTATTTTTACTGCCTAATTATATACTACACTGGGAAAAAGGCTGTATGCGAAGCTCAAGAATTTTTCCCAATTCACCCCGTCATAGGACGATGTGGGTCAGGTGGGGGCCTTGGTGCTTCCTTTTTCACCCTCCTGATGGCTATGCAGAACTCATACAGCTCAAATCATACCAGTGTAGAAGTTAATTCCTGCGCAGGTGATAGGTGGAAAAGAGAAATGGAAGGAGCCACAAATATTCATAAGGTATGTGTGGAACAAAAAGGTAAATTTGAGGCAGAAGTGTCATGTACAAAATAGACATGATTTTGTGGGGAAAACAATATAAATCTCTGGGAAAAAAAGTAATTAGTTTCATTGTTCATTAAGCAGTATGTTATGAAGGGAAGTTGATTTTTAACTTCTCTCTCTTTTATAAATACTTTTGTAGTAAAAAAATGTGACCATTAGGAGCTGCTTAGAACTTGGTAAGGAGTAAATGTGCTAGTAAATTCAAGATAATGTTACAATTATATTAGGATTTAAGTATAGTAAACAGCATAATCAAACTTTTACATACATTTGTAAGTGAGCATTTACTAGCTGAAATTAACATCTTTATTTTAGCACTGCATTTAAAAACCTCAAACAATAGATTTTTGAGTCTTACTATAGACACCTACACGTATATGGATTTCTTATTTGGAAACCATTTTTAAATGTTGTACCATCCTTTATATCTCATAAAGTATGCATGCTTCTGAAGGCAGAAATGAATGAATGATGAATTAGAATGATTAAGAATTTTTTTAAATTAAATATTCAATGAACTGTAACTTTTTCTTCCTATACCCACACATCTTTCTAGGTGTCTCTCTCCAGCAATGGCTGCACTGTTGAAAGCTTTAAAAAAAATCCAGAATTAAAAAAGCTGCTAACAGAGCACCTTGGAGTGTAGAAAATGTAGGTGAGCTAAAGGTTAAAGAATGCTTGATGTTCAGGTAAATTTATTTAGGCAGAATGTACCTTGTGTTGTAAATCAAGTGCACAAGGGCTTAAATTTTTTTGAACCACGTAAGATTTCTTTGAAAGTTCATAAAATCTTAACAAGCATTTCCTCCCTTTTGAGAATGTTCTTTATTCTTATTTGTTCTCCTGAATACACCATTGTTCTTCCAATTTTACCACTCCCATAAGTAATGCTCCCAAAACATAATGACAGACTAATAATCTGGCCAGACTGCCTAGCAACATAATGTGATTTATCTTTTTTTTATCTTAATTATTGTTTTATTAAAATTGATTTTTCTGAAATAGACAATAGTTTTAAAAATGGAACAAAAATCTTAATAAGTTAGGAATTTTCTCAGGACTTTAAACATAGAATCATAAAAAGGCTATGGCTGATAAACCTATCTAACTGTTGTGTCAAAGAAATTATCCAGCCCAACCTCCTGTTCACAGCAAGGCTAACTTTGAAGCTAGAGACAGATTTACCTGTGCATTTTTGAGCCAAGCATTGAGTATGTCAAATTCCACTAGATTTCTGGACAAGCTGTTCCATGCTTAATCTTTCACAAAGTTAAGAGTCCTTTCTTTATATCTAATCATAATTTTTCTTCCGACAATGTTAACCTATTGTATTTTGTCCTGTGCATCTCAGAAAGAAGACTGGCATTTAAAACCTTGTTTTCTAGTCTGAAGTACTCATCTTACCTTCCTCTGACTGGTATGCAGAAATTTTCAGTTGTTCATGCCAGTCCATCTCAGACACTCTCTATAAGCAGAATCACCTCTGCAAGTGCCTACTAATCTGCAGCTGATACCTAGATTCGTTTTAGAGAAGTAACTCTTTCTGGTACCACAGCTTTAAATTACAGTAAATTGGGATGAAGTAGTGATCTAAAGTTACTGCACTATTACACTTGCTTTTTATATATGTATGTGTGTGTATATTTCTGCCTTTATACCTTAATTATCAAGGGCTATGAATCACTGTTTTTTTCAAGCTATATGCTTGAAAACACACAATTTCTTTTTTATTAGTTTTAGCCTTGTTTGGATAGAAATGAAAAAGGAATAAAATTGTCAAAAACCAATTGTAAAGACCAAAACTCACCTCTTGCAGTGAGCATGCCTACAGATTTGATGAGATGCACATTGGAGATAGTTTGTCAAATTCTCTACACCTGTTCACCTCTCTCCAATTTTGACATCAACTATTCGTATGTTCATATAAGATATCCCATTGACACAGCTTTCATATACCTGGTAAATTTTATACAGTTTACCAACTTGTTTGTTGAAGACAGCACCAATAGACATACAAATGGTAATTTCTGGAAACATCTGTGGCAATTTAATAGAAAGCTACCCAACAAGTTTTATTAGTACCCATCTGCTCTGTCTTATCAGTCCCACACCTCTGGAATGCCTGCACCCCGTGCATACCAGCCGTTGCCACTGCAACTGAGAGGAAAACAAATTATATTAATACAGACAGAGGAAACAATAAGTAATCTAGACAGACATTTGAGTTACTGGAAGTCTCAGTCTATCATACTGTAGCTTAATTTCCAGAACACTGGAAAATAAATAAATAGAATAAAATAGTAAGTATGTTCTTTTTCATTTGTATCAATTTCCTTTTTGGTAAAACGCAGGTAATAGCATCTTTGTTTTCAAGTCCTACATGGTTCATGTGTCTTTCTCTAAAATTACATTTTTATGAATGTCCAGACAATAGAAATTGCAAACAGTGGTACTGCATTTCAAGCTTTTTTTTTTTTTTTTTTTTTTTTTTTTTTTTTTTTTTTTCCCCTCTCTCTCCCATTTTTGACTCTGAATTGTTTTGGAGCATCAAAGAGGCAATTTTAGGAGATCTGTCTCACTGTGTCAGACACTGTGTCAGAAGTGAGATCCTTCTTAGAACATGGTTCAAGGCATTTTTTCACTTCTATTTTTCCCAACATAGAGAGTTCTCAGAAGATATGAAGAAAAAGAGTTTGTGATTAATTGCATCAATTCTGTAATAAAAAATGAGGAAGAGTGTGGAGGGCAAAGAGGAGTAAGGAAGGATATCAGGTGGATGGTACAAAAAGGTGGAAGATAAGAGGTCACAAAATAGACTTTTAATTTTAACTCTCTATAATTTTAAAAATGCGTATAGGAATTACAAATGACAGTGTTAAAAGTTTCAGTTGTTAAACAGCTATTAACAACTTACCCTTGGGCCACAAGCAACTCTAATAAAAAAGATGAAAAAGCTGTTTAAACATACAGTATTCTAAGTCTTTTTGTGACACCAGCAAGGCACTATTACTTGCTTGAAAGTCTGTGATAAACAGCTAATATTTAAAATCAATTGGGCTTTTTTATGTCACAGGTTATTAATTTCCAAGTAAAGTGTGAAATCTGTATGTACTCTCTCTTTTACAGCGTAATTTGTTCACAGAAAGTCATTTTGGAGATTGACACAAAATCCAAAAGAACAGTCTGGAAAATAATTAGAAATATAGGTTGATAAGTGTATCAATTTTTCTTGATATTATTTTATGAAGCACTTGTCGTGGTTTGACTCAGCAGATAGCTAAGTTCCACACAGTTATTCACTCACCCTCCCTCCTCTCCAAATGGAACGGGAGAGAGAAGTAGAGAAATATGCAGTAAAACTCGTGGGTTGAGATAAACGCTATTTACTAAGATAGTAAAGAAAGCAAAAGAAATAACAGTACATATATATATACATATAAAAGATACACAGAGCAAGGGCTCACAGCCAGCAGTGACCCTTCCTCCTGGCTAACCTCTTCTGTATCAAAAGCAACAGGAAGCCCAAAAAACCAGTCACATGATGTTACATGGTTTGGAATAGCTCTTTGGTCAATTTAGGTCAGCTGCCCTGGTCCTGTCCCCTCCCAGTTCCCAGCTCCTTATGCTCCCCTCAACTGTTTCACTGGCAGAGGAATGCAGAACTGAATATTTCCTCGGCTCTGTTCAACACTGCCAGGATGTTATCAGTTTTGTTTCTCTTCTGAGGCCAAAACATAGCTTCATACTAGACACTATGAGAAAAGTAACTTCTGTTAGAAACTAAGACAGCACTGTAAACAGTATTTTGGATGTTTCAGTAAAGAATTTAAAGCATATTCTGTTTAGTAAAGGTTTAATATTTATGATGTGTGAAAGTCAACATCTCAGCTAATCTCTCCATAAAATGTCAAAATCCGGAATGCAAAACCATTCTTCAGTGAAATAAAGGGAACAAGATGTACAGGATGGGAAAAATAATCTGCAAAGCAGATTATTATTAACTGAGAACAACTAAAAAACGAGAGAGAGAAAGAGATGAGTTTTTTACCTCCTAAGGCATTTTGAAATTATTTTTAAATGAATCTTTGCAATGCTTTGAATTCTGTTTCTGTTTAATAGAACATATACAGAAATGGAAGTAGTGTAAATGTTTATTTCACATGGAATGTAAGTACTCATATGGAATATTTGGATTTTCAATCAGTAGGTCTTATCAACAAGTGCAACTCTCTTTAAGATAACTAAATTCAGAAGCCTGAATAATAATGAGATAAAATTTCATTAACATTTAAACCAATACGCTTGAATTCTCAGGCACTTTGCAGTCGTCTGTGATGTGACTCATTAAAGTACATGAAAACCATTCATAGAAATAAGTGAATATACAAGTTGGACAATTATAACTGCCTTCTGATAAAGACAAAGAATTTTATTAGGAGTTTGTATCTAGCTAAATTACATACAATATGGAATCTGAAAGAAATAAAAGCAAAAGGGACAGCAATTCAGAAATAAGAATGAGAAAACACAGTAGATACTCTTTTTATTTTTTAGTTATGTATATGTTCCCTGGAAAGTAGTATAGTAACCTTGAATCTGTAATCAATATGGCAATTCTATTAGTAATTAAATTGGACATTTCAAAGTTTTGCAAAGAAGTTCTCTGTGTTATTGACAACGATACCTTGATACGCACTGTGGCAGCTACAGACTGAACACTTTCTTGAAATACATTTTCTGTGCATTGACAATAATGAAGACGTTAATCCAGTTTTATTTTTTGCTTATATATTCTTCTGTGATAGTTTTAAGTGCCTTGTGTGTTTGTTGGGTTTGTTTGTTTGTATTTCCAAATATATCTCATGAAAGAAATCCATATCTAAAATTGCCTTATTTTGTAATACCCTAGAAATTTCTTCAGATTAAAAATGAGACTAATTCAATTTTGTACTTATCATTTATAAAATGGATTCTTTTGTAATATCTCAAGTGACTTGAAGAAAACATTTAACTACAGTCACTGCTGTGCATTAGCACAAAATCTGTATATTTATTAAAACACACCAGTGTAGATAATTAGGTGTCAGAAAAAACCTGAAATTAATATATTTATAAGTATATTAATACTTATGTAAACACATACATAAATATATGATCATCCACAAGTCTATGGAACCTGAACATCCATTAGTCTATGGGTCCTGATGAAATGCATCCCAGAGTCCTAAGACAATTGGCAGATGTAGTTGCCAAGACACTCTCAATAATATCTGAAAAGTCATGCTAGCCAGGTAAAGTCCCTGCTGACGGAAAAAAAGGCAATATCAGACCCATTTTTAAGGAGGATTAAAAGGATGGCCCAGGGAACTACTGACCTGTCTGCCTCACCTCTGTGCCAGGAAAGATCATGGAACACATTCTCCTGAAAGCTAAGCTAAGGCATAGCAAGGAGGTGATACAAGACATCGAGCGTGGCTTCACCAAGGACAAGTCCTACCTGGCCAACCTAATGGCCTTCTATGATGGTGTAACTGCATAAATGGACAAGGGAAGAGCCACTGATGTCATCTATCTGGACTTCAGAAAGACCTTTAACATAATCCCCCACAACATCCTTCTATCCTAAGTGGAAAGATATGGATTTGATAGATGGACTATTCAATGGACAAGGAACTGGCTGCAGGATCGAACTCAGAGAGTGGTGGCCAAAGGCTCAATGTCTGCATGGAGATCGGTGACAATAGTGTTCCTCAGGGGTCAGTGCTGGGACCAGTTCTTCAATATCTTCATCAATGACATCGACAGTGAAATTGAGTGCACCCTCGTTGTGGTTTGACCCAGCAGATAGCTCAGTCCAGCACAGCCATCACCCACTCCTCCCCATGTGGGATGGGGGAGAGAATTAGGAGAAAAATACAGTAGAACTCGTGAGTTGGGATAGCAACTATTTTCTAAGACAGCAAAAGAAGAACAAGAAATAACAGTAATTATATATATATATATACACAAAGCAAGGGCTCACCACGCACTGTCTGACACCCAGCTAGTTCCCAGGTAGCAGCCCCGTCATCACTACCCCTGCCTAACTCCCCTTCCTTATATTTACATGATGTCATTTGGTATAGAATATCCCTTCGGTCAGTTTGGATCAGTTGCCCTGTTCCTGTCCCCTCCTGGCTCCCTGTGCTCCCCAAATCCCTTTGCTAGCAGAGCAATACAAGAAGCTGAGGGACTGAAATGTCCTTGGTTCTGTTCAGTGCTGCCAGGTATTATCAGCTTTGTTTTTCCTCTAGAACAAAAGCACAGCCTCACAGTAAGGCAGCTTCTGCCTCAGCTAAAAACTAAGACAACCCTCAGCAAGTTTGCAGTTTGTGGTGTAGTTGACAGGCCTGAAGGTTGGGATGCTATCCAGAGAGACCTAGACAGGCTCGAGCAGTGGGCCCAGGAGAACCTCATGAGGTTCAACAAATCATAGAATCATAGAACGGCCTGGGTTGGAAGGGACCCAAAGGATCATCAGGTTCCAATCCCTCTGCCACAGGCAGGGCTGCCAACCTTCAGATCTGGTACTAGACCAGGTTGCTCAGGACCCCATCGATCCCGGCCTTGAACGTCTTCAGGGACAGGGCATCCACAACCTCTCTCGGCAGCCTTTTCCAACACCTCATCAATCTTTCTGTAAAGAACTTCCCCCTGACATCCGATCTAAACCTTCCCTCCTTCAGTTTAAAACCATTCCCCCTTGTCCTATCACTATGTACTCTTGTAAATAGTAATCTCCCTCATGTTTATAATTTCCTTTTAAATACTAGGAGGAAATTCAAGTGCAACGTATTGCACCTGGGCTGTGCCAACCTCCACTATCAATGCAAGATGGGGGACAAAAAGATGGGGGACAAAAGGACAAAAAGCCCTGCCAGAAAGGACTTGGGGGTATGAGTAGATGGCAGGTTGGACATGAGCTACCAAAGTGCCCACACAGCCTAGAAAGCCAACTGTATCCTGGTCTGCATCAAAAGAAGCATGGTCAGTAGGGCAAGGGAGGTGATCCTGCCCCTGTACTCTGCACTGGTGAGACCTCATCTGGAGTACTGCGTCCAGATGTGGAGTCCTCAACACAGGAGAGACATGGACCTGTTGGAGCATGTCCAGAAGAGGGCCACAAAAATGATCTAGGGGATGGAACACCCCCTCTATGAGGACAGACTGAGAGAGCTGGGGCTGTTCAGCCTGGAGAAGAGAAGGCCCTGGGGAGACCCGATAGCAGCCTTTCAGTATCTAAGAGGGGACTACAAGAAAGAGAGTGACAGACTCTTTAGCAGGGGAAATATTTTCACACTAAAAGAGAGGAGATTTAGGCTGGAAAGTTTTTTACAATAAGGGTGTTGAAGCACTGGAACAGGTTGCCCAGAGAGGTGGTGGAAGCTCTGTCCTTGGAGACATTCAAGGTCAGGCTGGACCGAGCTCTGAGCAACCTGATCTAGCTGTAGATGTCCCTGTACATTGCAGGGCAGTTGGACTAGATGACCTCTAAAGGTCCTTTCCAACTCTAAGGATTCTATGATTCCATATTCAGGCTTCTAAGCACTCTGGCTGGCATATAGTCTATCAGATTTCATCAATATACAGAGGCTGGTGTTCCTTTCTTGTTTCTTTTTCACTCTATGGATTTTGTTTTAGAAATGAGAAGTGCATGTTGAACTTAGTTTCTTAAGGTATGGAATTAATATTGAGCAAAATATTGACTTGAAATAAATATAAATAAAGGAAATTTGTACATATAATTTAATTCTGACTTTCTAGAAGTAAAACAAATGTACACTCTCAGGTAATCTGTCTCCCTTATCATTTGAGCTAACACAAAGTTGGAAAAAATACACAAATATGGGATAAATTTATATGAATTTATTCTGAATAATATAATGTTACTGGATTCTTTTTCTGTAGAGAATTGGGAAGAATTCATTTCCTCTGCAGGTGGAGTTTTTTTTTACCAATAGGATTCTGCAACAAAGGAATGTTAATCATTATCATTGTTATAATATTGCATTCTAACTATACATTTATTTCATTCATATACAACACTACGGTAATCTAAGATAGTGTTTGATCACTTTTACTGTTGGTTATTCAAAGTCTGTTGTTATTGAGAATTTGCCACGTTTATGAACTCACACATCTTGTGCAAAGAAAATTGTTATATCCATCAGCTGGTAGAATTTTATAAAGCCTTTTTTGTAGACATATATTACTTTTGTTAGTTAATTATCAAATTAATTTCTCATTTGAGTGGTATGTGTATAAATATGTCTGGTGGTCTATGGCTGCCATTCTGGTAAGTCATATGTTCTCCCACAGGCTCCATATCATATCCAACAGCATTGTCTAAGTGACAAACCACTCAGTGCTGCAAGTGGTACTTAACATTTCCGTTTAGGAAATACCATTCCACATATAACACTTAGTCAGACAAATCATTCTCTTCTCTCTCTTGAAAGAATCTACTGATTCTTCTTTGAATATTGTAGGTTAGACACCACGGTCACACATACATACCTCATATTAAATGTCTCATTTTTGAATTGAATTCTATCTATCTAACCACCTGCCACACCATCTCTGGATGTGGTCATCAGCCTCCACCAGTCTGGTCTCAGATTACATCATTTTGTTAAATATCTGCATAATCACTCTAAATCTCCTTAGTTTCCTTCACTCACAGAGTTGCAAAAAGGGAATTGCTATATATTGTTGTTATATATAAAAGTATATTAAGGATAAACTTAATATATACTTATATATACTCAGTGTTGTTCAATATCTTCATCGACAAGATCATTGACATCGACTATCCCCTTGACGAGGTGATAATGTCCACCCTCAGCAAGTTTGCTGATGATACAAAGCTGGGAGGAGTGGCTGACATGCCAGAAGGCTGTGCTGCCATTCAGCGAGACCTGGACAGGCTGGAGAGCTGGGTAGGAAGAAATTGCATGAGGTTTAACAAAACCAAGTGTAGAGTCTTGTACCTGGGGAGGAATAACAACATGCACCAGTACAGGTTGAGGGATGACCTGCTGGAGAGGAGCTCTGCGGAGAACGACCTGGGTGTCCTGGTGGACAACAGGTTGGCCATGAGCCAGTAGTGTGCCCATGTGGCCAAGAAGGCCAACATGATCCTGGGGTGCATTAAAAAGAGCATTGCCAGCAGGTCAAGGGAGGTGATCCTCCCCCTCTACTCTGCCCTGGTCAGGCCTAACCTGAAGTACTGTATCCAGTTCTGGGCTCCCCAGTACAAAAAAGACTGGGACCTCCTGGAAAGAGTCCAGCGGAGGGCCACAAAAATGATAACGGGCCTTGAGCATCTCCCCTATGAGGAAAGGCTGAGTAATCTGGCTCTGATCAACCTTGAGAAAAAAAGGCTGAGAGGGGATCTTATAAATATCTTAAGTGTGGTCTCTAAATATCTTAAGTGTGGGAGGCAAATGGACATAGCCAATCTCTTTTCAGTGGTGTGTGGGGACAGAACAAGGGGAAATGGGCACAAACTGGAGCATAGGAAGTTCCGCACCAATATGTGAGCAAACTTCTTCATGGTTTGGATGACAGAGCACTGGAACAGGCTGCCCAGGGAGTCTCCTTCCCTGGAGATATTCAAGACCCGTCTGGATGCCTACCTGTGCGACCTGCTCTAGGGAACCTGCTTTGTCAGGGGATTTGGACTCGATGATCTCTAGAGGTCCATTCCAACCCCTACAATTCTGTGATTCTGTGAATAACGAATTAAACTATATAAAATATTAAAATTCATTAAGAAAATGCATAATTCAAGATAATATCATAAGGACAATAAATACAATTATTAAGAAATAATTTGAGACATCAGATGGTAAATAATTTGAATACACATTTATTCATTTCTTAGTTTTATCAAAAATATTAAAGAAGATTATTGATAATATAATTATCATGAAATTAATTTAGAGATGATAGATTTTGTATTTTGGAATATGTATAGTTACTATAATAATAAAACTTTTAGTAAATTATACATTAGGTAGAAGAAAAAGAAAAATAAGAAAATGAAAAAAACCCTGTATAAATAAAAATTATGTTGCTCTACCACTGCTACATATACAAGAAAGTAAACCCAGACTTTGAGAAAATAACTGTTGTGTGAAATATTTTTTGAAGTTCCATTGTCTGTCTTGCTCTTCTTATGTATTTATATGTGTGAAATTTCTTGTTGCCTTTAAAGTTTCAGGCTCCAGGGCTGTTACAGGGCTCTTACCATACCTAATAGCTGAAATAAATTAGTTATTTCACAGAATATTTTTCCCACAATATATTTGTATTGTTGAACATATCTTTGTCACATAGTTGCTTCAGCAATGTATGTGTTAAAATACCTTAATTTTGCATAATTCCTACTACTATTTCTTTTTACAGATTTATTATTCCTGAAAAAAAACAACAACAACAACAAAAAAACCCCTCAGTTTAAAAACACAAAAAAAGTCTTTAAAATTTAAAAATATGAAAGTCGGGTTTGCAGCAGTCTTTGTTCCATGCCACTGTTAAATACTTAAATATTAATGACATAACTTATTACAGTTAGCATGAATATTGAAAGCATAGGTGTTTAAGAATATTTCTCATTAACATGTGCTAAAACCTATCTGTAGTATCAGAACTGTGTTGAAATATTTAAACAGACATGAAAACTCTGTTTAGATGACTATCTAATCACTTCATTTGTCAATACTACTGCCTAATTCATGTTTTACTGATAAGTTAACTGATAAAATAAAGCAAGTTCTGAAGAAAAACTCTTTTGAGTCCTTGAACTTTCACAAAATATGTACCCTATTTGTCTAGAGTCCTGACGAGAATCAATCTTTTACTTTTTTTTTTATTTTGACTACTTTTAGCTTAAATATAAGTATCAGTAATGAGTTCACCCCTGAAGACAACTCAAATGCTATTATAGCTATTCCATGAAGAAAAATTTCATTACTTTTGGATTTAAATAATTCCTCAGATTCTTGAATTCAGTGAATGTTGTGTGTGTGGATCTGAAGGCACAGTTTATAAAGGTGCATCTTACAGAGGATTTCTGTTAGTCAAAGCAACTATTTTCCTTCCATGTTGTCTCAGATATCTACCACTCTCCATGCCCGTTTTCATCTTCAGTACCCCTCACCATTATTTTTGTTTCGAAAACAAGCTTAGTTTCTCCTTTGAGCTGCTTTAGTATCTCTCTATAATCATCTTTTCCAATTTCTCTTAAAGAACTTTCGAGTTTACAGAAGCTTGTAAACAGACAAAAAATTTACCATGGATTATTTTCTCCTAATCTAGTTGTATTCTGTGAATCTTCATCTTTCATGTAGATGTCTTCTGTCACACAGCTTAAAAAAACCACTTTATAGTTTCATTTATGATATGGAATCATTTAAATATCTGGCAGAATGAAGTAATACAAAACTGCAAATACTCTTTGTCTCATCTTCAAAATTCAGCTTCCTAAAACTCTGAAGTACTAAAACATGCTTTAAATAGAATTGTGGAGAAATCTTTACATATATAAAAATGATGGTAGATAGACTGTTCACAACTGAAAGTCGAGGTTACTTTCACTGTCCCTTTACATTTACTATTTTAAGAAGGACTTAGTTTGGTTTGGCTTATTTATTCTTTCAGATTGTCAATCTATATGTGAATATTTCATACGTCACTAAATATAAGGTGAAGTCTCTAGCCTTTAAGATTGCAGATGACAAAATCTTTCTGAACTTCAACAAGCTGTAACTATTACTGAATATTTTGACAAATTCTGAAATTATTTTTAATAAAATATAATTTACAAACCCTGTCCTTTCATTTCAGTTGTGTCCATTTAACTCCTATAATAACAATCTGAATTTGAACATTTACTATTTCATTGATGATCAAAGTATATCAGGGATAAAATATTACTAGCATTTAATTAATTCTGCATCTCTCTGTGGAAAAATTTCCAACATAAAATTTATCATCATAATTTAGCAATATCAAATAAAAGGCCAGGGAAATCTGGAACGAACAAATATCCCTGAATAGGTCTGAGAAAATTCTGTTAATTCCAGAATTCTTTATTTGTATTCCATCCTCTAGCTACTTAATACATAATTCATAATAAATCCAGGGATCCAGGACTGAAAGTTTTATCCCTTCTGTTTCCAGGTCAAAGCATTCATCACTGACTACAGATATATGTTCCTCTTTCTCTCTTCTCTCTGTTACTTTTAAACAAAGTAAAGTAAAAGGCCTGCAGTTTGTGAGAAAATGTTTACTTAATTCATTTTCAGGTTGTTAATGCCAGCTGAGATTTGTGCTGGAACAGTAACCGCCCAATAAGATCTATCAGTTATGACTGTTACATGAAATCATGGCCTTTCCACTATCAAGTTGTGTGTATCCCACTGTTTTAATACCTAGACCAGTTATTTACCGGCATCAGATGTCTAGAACTTCAAGCAGAAATGATTGTGTCCTCAGGCAGAACACATGGAAAATTATTCCATTAGCAACTAAAAGTCCACTATCACATTAGAATAAAATGTAGCTAAGAAAGTTAAGGTTATATTAGCACATACAGATTCAAGTCGGATGTAAAAAGAAAATTGTGTCACAAGAACAGTTATGGAACCCTCCATCTTCCATATTAGAAATGTGAAATCTTATCTTCCCAATTTAGAGTACCATGCCATAATTTATAGCTGTGAGGCTTAAGTTACAAGGTCTGCGTGTTCTCCTATCCAATAGCGCGACACTGAACAAATCTTTGTGTTGTATATTCTTTTTAAAACAGCGATGAGCCTATTAGTTCTTCAGTAGCCCAAATGACATCAAGCAGTGAATACGACCATGAATCAATAACATAATTTTTTGGAAATTTCATGTCAGTTTTAGTTTGAAGTTTCTTGAAAATGTAACTGCCAAATGATGCCTTCTCTTGATCTGGAGGCTACTGTATTCAAATTTTCTCAATTATCTATCTCAGCATTAGTAGTAAGGAAAACTAAAAGACTGTGTCTAGGTTGTGTAAAACTGAGCAACAAGCCCCTGGCATCTCAGGCAAGGTGAATATTTATTATGGTTGTCACCTAGAACATAGACAGACAGAACTGGCTGCAAAGAGCTTGCATTTTTAAATTAAGTGCACTGCTGAACTAGCTTTAAATTCACTGTAATTGTTACCTTATTATGCACGAAGGCTTTGCTCCTCTCACCAAATAATTATAGGAACAAAGTACATTAAAGCACTTAATAAAACAAGGAATCAAACTGTGGAATTAAATACAAATTGACACTTGTTTCTGCAGTAAATACTCTTCATGCTTCTTTGAGTGTGTATTAAGCAGGGATGTTGAAGCACAACCAAGAAAAAATGAGAGCAGGTTCTTAGAGAAATGATTGTTACAGGAGGAGTTGCTGAATATTACTAGTATATCATCAAGCTCTCTATATTTCTCTTAATTGTAATACAATTTTGCTGTGTTAAAAATAAATCTTAATTATGACACTTGTGTCGTACCTGTATAGCATTTAGGAAAACCCTATGTAAAAAGAACAATCACAGACTGATGCTAAAATAAGAGAAAGAAAATTATAACAGATTTTTGGTTTTCATTTTAAGTTGACTGCATTCAGAATAAAAAGTGATAGAGTTGAATCCTTTAGTCATGCTGTTTGAACTGAACAAGACAAAATGTGATTTCATTCACTTATGGATAATGGTTGGCACTGTGTCTAGAAAATTACCTAGCTACATATATTAATCCCTTCAGAAAGCATTTTTATTCTATGAAAATGTAAAATTTTGCTTTTTAAACCCCACCACAGCTAAGCGGCAGTTCCTTTCCTATCTTTACATATATAAAATCCATAAAAAGAGGATCTTATATTTAACAATATAATAAAAATGCATTAACGAATGCACATTCTTTTTCTGATACATCAATACAAAATTATCATTTTGTTATCGTTCAGTAGAAGAGAACACTAACACCCTTCTCCTTTCTCCCTTCCTCCCCCTTTATTTTTTCTTTTCCTGGATGCAAATACAGTAAAATCATAGGAAATACATGTTTTACATGGAGAGACAAGTTGCCTGGCAACAACATAAGTGTCAATTTCTCTTCAGTATGTAGTATGTGTCCACATCCATGAATGTTATTTATCTTCATTAGATCTAAATTATTTAGGTTGTCAAGTCTCTGGTGACCATTGAGTATCTGGTAAACATGTATTTTGTGCTTGTCCAGATATACTTGCAAGCAAAATAGCAATAGCATAGATTTTCTATCCCATATTTCCAGCTTATGGCATCATTAACACTGGAGTGTTGCAACCCTCCTATTTGTTGTCTGTTCTGGATGGTGTCTATTATTGTACCAATGGACAGTGAAGAACAAACCTTAATTACCAATTCTCTTTTAAACGGTTGTAACTATGACAATCTTGGTGTAACCATCTCAGTCTTGACAGAGATGTAATCATCTCTCTTACCTTTCTGTTAAAAGGTCTTAGGATACTTTTTTAAGAATGTCAGCCCATATAAACTGACAAAGTGATTCAAGTCACTAAAAGCTGGTTTAGACTTACACAATTTCACTCTATTCTGGAAAACAAAAAAAAGAAAAAGAAAAAGAAGAAAGAAAAAGGGAGAGAAAAGAAAAATCAATCATACGTATATCTATATGGAGATATGTTTATCCATATAGAGATATGTTTATATATATACACATATATACATATATGTATGAATGTATGTAGGCATGCAGATTTAAAAAACCTGACATTTCTGTCTCAAAGCTGTGCTATGATTGCAATGCATAAATTACCATGCCACAGTCATTTTGCAATTATTTATTCTTCTTCCAGAGAAGAACATGTGCTGTCGATCATCAAAAGGTTTCTCAGGTGATGTAGAGAATGTTACCTCTCATATTCATAAGATTTACAAAAAATCCTTACATTGAATAGATAAATGTTCACATTTTGAGGTGTTTCTTGTAGTGTCCTTAATTAGACATAGCTTACAAAACATTACATATTCTTTAGAGAGAGAGTTTCTAAATATAATATATGCCAAGGGGTATAGTGAAACATAAAGGAGCTTGGAGCTACTTGAAGGGGAAAGGAAAAAAGTGATTCATCGTTATTTAATCTAACCCTTTTACCTTTGTTGAAAACGCTTCAGTCAAAAGAGAAACTTTGTATAAAAATATGGATGCTAGCCACATGTTGCTCATGTGTGGCAACAAATTGACGTTAGTTTTGTTCTGTTAAATAACTATATCTTTTTGAACTAAACAGTGTATCTGGAGACTATTGGAAGCAAAAAATTACAATTTGTTGATTGAAAAATTAAGTTAAAATATACAATTTTTTAAGTTAGTCTACTATTAGTGTTTAATTTGAACATCTGAGGTGACATACAGTAGTCTGCCTTCAAAGGAAGTTTTAAATTGTAGGATTTGATAATTAAGAATATGTTTTGCTTATGCAAATAGAAATTCAAAATGTAAAAAGGAGACATAAATTACATAGTAGAAGTAGAAATTACAGTAAACTAAGGCTGAGGAATTCAGAAAGGAGGGGGAAAAAGACTCAGAAATGGTTTAGGACATCATGTGCTAGAATATGTTAATATGTGATGCATGTGATGTAAAATAATGGAATTCAATATCCTGAACGGAGTGATGAAAACAAATAGCAGATTTCAGGATTCTGTACTTTATCAGATTTTGGCTTTTTCAGGAAACCTGTAGGTGGGATCTCAGGGGAGGGCAAAGGATCCAAAGAAAGCTGTTAGATCTTTAATAATAACATTGCTCAAGTGTAGGAAAGGTCCACTCTGAGACTCGGGAGGTTAAGTATAGATCAGGACTGTCTTGGCTAAGCTGGGGGCTCATGTTGAAGACCCAGGGCAAAAAAAGTGACATACAAGAGCTGGAAGCAGGGACAGGCAACAAAAAATGCACACAGAAACATCTTCCAGGCGTGTAGAGGTGGTATCAGGAAATTTAAAGGGGTATCAGGGTGACAAGAAGAGCTTCTGCCATTCTATATGCAGAAAAATTCTTGAGAAAGAAAATGAGGCCCCGCTGTTGAATGAACTAGGTGACTTAGTACAAGTAGTCAATGAGTTATTCAGCTCAGTCATCACCACCAAGGTCTCATTGGTTTCTAAGCTTAGAGATAGGGTTCAAGGTGAAGCAACACCAGCACTGGAGAATGGTCAGGTCAGGGATGATACCATTAAATTATATCAACCCATAGAAATCCATGGGAACCAAAAGGCTATGTCTAAATGTGTTGAGAGAGCTGGAAGACGTACTTACAAAGCTGCTTTCTGTCATTTTTGAAAGGTTCATGGACACCATGAGAATGTCACCAGAGACCACAGAAAGGCAAATATCACACTCATACTCAAATATGAGAAAATTATGGAGCGAGTCCTATGGGAATATGCTCCTGGGAACAGGGAGGAGAAGAAAGTGACTGGAAACAGCATGGCCAAAGGTAGGCCATGTCAGACCAGTCAGATAGCTTCCAATCATGAAAGGGCTGGATCTGAGGATGAAAAGAAAACAATGGATGTCTTGATTTAGCAAGACTTTTAAAACTTCCTGCCACAATACTCTTGGGTTTAAGTTGAGATGTCACAGACAGTATGGATGGACAAATTTATGGGTAAATAATGATTGGATGACTGAGCTCAGTGGTAATTGTTTCTTACTGCACCTGGCAACAAGTAACAGGTGAAGTACTGAAGTTTTCTTCCAAGGACTGTTTAGCATATACCAGTGGCCTTGCAAAATGAGATGGAGTGCAAGCTTATGAACGTTGAAGCTGGCATTAAATTTGTGGACAGTTTGATAAACATGCAGACAGACCTACAATTCAGAGGCAGGGTAAAGGAATGGGAATGCAGGGAGAAATTAAACAAGAATGTTTAACAAGAGAGACAGAATCCCTGGAAATGATACAGACTGGGAGTAGATTGGCTGGTAAGCGACTGTATAAAGTGATCTGGAAGATGTGGCAGACAAGAAGCTGAACATGAGCCAGCAGTATGTCCTGGCTGTAAATTAGGTCAACTCTATATGTATTTCCAAAGTACTGGAGCAAGTAAAATATTTTTGCCTTATTGCATGTGTTGTCATTAGAGCAACTGCTATTTTCTGCTGTTTTCTATGAGCTCAGCATCATTCTGGGGCAAAAAAACTAGAAGATGGGAGAAAGTAATGATTGTACTACAATCTACGATATTTGTAGTGATTGACTCACTTTTTCCATCAAACGGTAACAGCAGTAAGATTCAGATGGCCTACATACATTTGACTTACAGTTTTATTGAGTCCAGAGATTTATAGAACTATTGAATTTAAACAACTATAAATAATGTTCAGAATTAAAATATATTAAATTCAAATCTAGTATTGTATTCAATCATCTTTCATCTCTAGAATTTTTCTCAGATGTTTCATTAAAACTGACACATTTTTATAATATGCAGAGAGAATGTTTTACATTTAATTTTTATTTTAGTAGAAGATATAAAACTATGTACAGATAACTTATGTGATTGCACATAATCTTGCCAATGTATGTGTTAACCAGAAGTACCTGTTTCCACCACAGATAGTAATCACCTGAAAAAGTGACTCAGTTTGAATCACCATTGTAAATCTCTGCAAATAACTGGAGTGATTACAACACAGTGCAAATCATATATACTGAAACATAGCATATCTGACTTCAGTTGTCTCAGGTATGGAGGAAACCTATTTACAATTACAGTACTTTTCAAGGGGAAAAAAATCCTATGACTTTCTTTACAGAGACATTACTGTTGATATGCTCTGAATAAAGCAAAAACTCCAGTGCACTTTTCAAACATTAAAAGTTCATACATCTAAATTCTACTTCAACTGTTGTGCAATTGCACAACTTTTCAGCATTTTGCAGCAGATTCAACAGTTCTCCTTACAATCAGATCCATTAGAATTTGACCACATAGAAGAAATGAAATTAGAAGGCTGTTACAAACCATTAAAGATAGAGCAGGAAAATATGGTCTACTTGTGTTAAGTATGGCCTTCTTACAAAATGGTCAGGAATAATTCAAATGAAAATGAGGTCTTCATAGACTTGGCACGGGAGTTCATTTTCTTCTGCTGCAGTCTTATAAAGTGCACAGCAAAAGCCCCAGCTGTCTGCTTTGCTCCTTGTATTTTTTCCCCTTTTGTGACCTATCTTTACAAGAGATTGTAGAATACAGATGACCAAAAGTTCCTTCTTGCCTTCCGCAGTTTCTCAGTTTCTTCAGCTTACCTGTGTTGTCATTTTGATCAATGAGCAAATTTTGTTTGTTTGTTCAAAAGTCTGAAGAAAACAAATAAACTATTTTATTTTCTTACCTACCTCCTATATTAATGTTTGCTTTCTACTTTAAGTAGTACATAGTACTTTAGGAAGACTATTTATAAGGATGAAATCTTGGCTGTATTTTAAAGATAACATTATTTATGCAGTTAAATGTTCACCTTCATATTGAAAATTTGTCAAGTTTTGTAAACAGATTTTCTACATGACTCCATAAAACTGTACATCATTACCTCCTTCATGTATTAACATACATTGCCCCCAGTGCTCCATTTTGATATTTTATGCGAGGAGGGCTGTTTTTTTCCAAAACTCACCTTTGCTTTAAATTTTCAGTAAATTTAAGTAGTTAAGTTACTAAAATCCAGTAAGAGTTGAAAGCAATACATTTCAGGACAAATGTTTTTGAGTTTTGCTTTTTGTTATTTTGTTTGAATATTACATCAAGAAACCTTTTCAGGATTCCCAACTTTTAACTCTTTTCAATCTTAGTTTTTCCCTATAGAATATCACTTACAATACTGATGCTAGATTATTTACGGTTTATAGGTACTAATAAGCATTTTATTTCAAAAACAAGCAATTGTAAAACGAAATTTCTTTAACTATGATCCTTTTCATTTTTTAACATTACACTGAATAAACAGCAGAAGGAATGTTCTTTGTCTTGAATAAATATAACCAAGAGTATATACATATTTCGTTAAATGGGAATGTATGAATAAGATAAAAATAAAAATGTAACAAAGTTGTAAGTACTATAAATACATCTAGTTAAAAACAGCTTTGCAGATTCAAGAATTTGTGTAGATTTTCTCAGTCTTTTGAAGTAAGCAAGTTTCTACATCCATATACAGTCTTCTGAGCTCAGTGTTTTTCCAATTAGTTGTCAGCTTACATACAGTGAATTCAAATTTAAGATGTATGTTTCTGGCACTTAATGAAAGTTAGGATTAACTCTATCCATCTCCATATAATGGATGGATCTCTTTTTTTCTAGTGACTCAGCTGTTTTTCCTGGAGAGAATCGTTATGTTGATCTGGTAATAGATCAGTAGAATAGACCAGTGTAGATCTATTCTAATAGAATAGTATTCTATTACCAGATACTGAATGATCTTTCTACTGTTATTACTATTCAGTCAGTTTCTCAGAAGCCATTGAAGGATTTTGTTAACAGTGCCAGAATAGTGGAAGGATTAGCTAAATGGATTTTAATGCATCTCTCATTACTGCATTTTTTAATTCATGGATTATGTAGAAATAAAAGTCTGACAGTATTTTTACAAATTCTTAAATTGAAAATGTAGAAAAAAGCAGTTAAAAAAACAGTTTAAATACAAACAGAAAAACACAAGCTTGAAGTTTGCACTGCTATGACTTCTGGTTGATTTCAAAATTCATTTAAGACATGAAGGATCAAAATAGAGAAAGATCTACAGTATTCATTCAGAAATATAATTATAGAGAATTATGGAGTTATAGATGGAATATAGACTATTTCTTTTAAGCTGTGTTCAACATTTAAGACAACATATTTTAAATGAGAAAAAATACTGTCCAAATCATAACAAGTAATAAATAATATAAAAAGTAATATAAAAAAACTTCTACATAAATGTCACTTTTTCTTTATGCATCATCCTATTTTTGTGAAAATCTTGGGCAATGTTTCTCAATTAAGGAATTTATATGAGTTCTTACTGTAAGACTGTTGCATATACTATATTCAAGGACTTAAGTAGCACTTTTCATCTATAATATTATTACAATGTGTATTCTTAGAAACATGGAATGATTTGTTTTGGAAGAGACTTTAAAAATCAGTTAGTTACAACACACCTGCCATGGGCAGGAACACCCTCCACTAGAACAGTTTTTTCAAAGCCCCATCCAACCTGGCCTTGAATGCTTCCAGGGACAGGAAGTATTCCACAACTTCTCTGGGCAATCTATTCCTGAGCCTCACTACAGGCTTAGTGAAGAATTATTCCCATATATCTAATCTAAATTTACCCTCTTTTAGTTTAAAACTGTTAGACCTTGTTCTGTTACTGCATTCTCTCATAAAGCACCCCTCCTGTCTTTCTTGCAGGCCCCCTTTAAGCACCAGATGCTGCTGTAATATCTCTCCTTAGCCTTTTCTTCTCTAGGCTAAATAATAGCAACTGTCTCAGCCTGTCTTCACAGGAGAGGCGCTCTAGCCTTCTGGACCTCCTCTGGATCTTCTCTGACAGATCTATGTCTTTCTTATTTTGGGAGCCCCAGAGTTGAACTCAGTATTCAAGGTAAGCTCTCCAGAGAGCAATATTCTTCTTTTTCTTCTTCTTCATTGTCCTTATGTAAACACAGAAACTCTTATTTCTTAGTAAGATACAGGCTGTCTGATTCTGCAATAAAGTAACTGTCTAGTAGTTTCAGTGGCTGTACCTGATTTGAATCGTATTTGACTATGAAATAATTATATCCATTCTTATTTGCATGCCAAACATCCTATCAGTTTTAAAGAACAAGCATATAACGTGGTTTACACAAGTGATTCTTGTGGCTTCCTTACTTGACAAAACATCTAGTTATCACCACTTTGTTTCTGGAGGTACTCGCATGAAAAATAACTGATGTGCCTTTGTAAAGGAATGAATACTTGATTATTTTTGAAAGATTTGTAGAGTCATAGAACAGCTTGGATTGGAATCCATCTCAAAGGTCATCTAGTTACAATGCCCCTGCTGTGGGCAGGGTTGCCAACCACTAGGTCAGACTGCCCAAGAACCCATCCAGCCTGGCCTTGAACACCTCCAGTGATGGGGCATCCACAACTTCTCTGGGCGATCTGTTCCAGCACCTCACCACCTTCTGAGTAAAGAATTTCTACCTAACATCTATCTAACTCTCCTCTTTCAGTTTAAATTAATTCCCCCTTGTACTTTCGCTATCTATCTGTGTAAAAAGTCAGTCCTTCTCCTGCTTGTAAGTTCCTTTCATGTATTGGAAGGCTGCAATAAGGTCTCCCCACAGTCTTCTCTTCTCTTCTCCAAGCTAAACAATCCCAACTTCCTCAACCTTTCTTCATAGAATCATAGAATTTCTTGGGTTGAAAAGACCTCAAGGATCAACAAGTTCCAAACCCCTGCCACAGGCAGGATTGCCAGCTACTAGATTAAATGCTAGACCAGGTTGCTCAGGACCCCATCCAAGCTGGCCTTGAATACCTCCAGGGACAGGTCATCAACGACCTCTCTGAAAAGCCTGTTGAAGCACCTCACCACCCTCCCAGAGAAGACCTATCCTCTGACGCCTGATCTAAATCTTCCCTTCTTTAGTTTAAAACCAGTCTCCTTTGTCCTATTGCTATCCACTCATGTAAAAAGTTGATTTTCCTCCTGTTTCCCTTTAAATATTGGAAGGCCATAATGAGACTCTCTGCAGCCTTTTCTTCTCCAGACTGAACAAGCCCAGTTCCTTCCGCTTGTCTTTGTAGAAGTGCTCCAACCCTGTGATCATCTTTTTGGCCCTCCTCTGGACCCTCTCCAAAAGCTCGACATCCTTCCTGTGTTGGGGGCCCCAGACCTGGACATAATACTCCAGATGGAGCCTCATGAGAGCAGAGTAGAGGGGGACAACCACCTCTGTTAAAACTCATTCATCACTGCACCACAGAATGCTCTGGGATTCATGACCCACTGCGTGAGCTAGAACTCTGGTAATGACCTCTTTATCTCTCACATTTAATAGATAATTTATATATTCTAGCTGACCCAATTCCTTATCCATGCCACCTCCCTCAAAATCAAGACATTCAAAGTGAGAATGGATTCAAATGACTTTTAATGCTTCCTTTTTACAGAGCCACCCATGAGCTTGCATGGCTATTCTACTGTGTTATCATTCTCATGGGAGCTATCTTAATGTTGAAATCAAATAAAGTAAAGAAACGCTCCTTAAATGAAGATATGAAACTGGGGCATGTCAACCAAAAAAAAAGTTGTAGAGTAAGTCAAGATGTGAATTTCAAAGTACCTCATTTAAAGACACATCTAATATTACTAGTAGCAATTCACATTTTCGCTCACTGTAGTTACTCTCTCATGTAAACAATGCCTCAGTTATTTTGCTTCTCTTTTTCTACTGTTCATAGTGTTGCTTCTACAGTTTTACAAGATAAAGAAACTTTCTTTTTTGTTTTTGCACAGGGTAATTAAAATTAATTAAAAAATAAAAAATATTGTTTTAAGATTGATTTGTCAAAGCGGTTAGGGAAATGGCTTTCTTGTAAAGTGAGGTTAGGGTACAGGGCAAAAGGGGACATTAAAAGATGAAGAAATAACAGTGCCTGTTGTTAAAAAAATCAAGGTATCTCATCAGCAAAGTATGCTTTGCTTCATTATTTCATGGAATGACAATATTCTCTACTGTACTTTTCTATTGGAAAGAAACAGCAGAGAACTAAGATAATTTGTGAAAGTATTGGATTAAAAAAACAACCAGCAAACAGTGAAGGCAATTTCAAGCAGATATGTTGGGTGCTAAAAGGAGATATAAAGTCTAGATGAGATAAGGTAGCAAAGGGGATTGTCAAACGAGCATGTGGTCGGTGCATGTGAAGGGAAAAAAATCACAAAGGAACTGTGGGCAGAATTGGTTTGTTTAATACTTTGATGTTGAGAATAAAGGTCTTCAATAGGACATTATTAAGCCCTGACCTTTTGGTACCCAACAGGTGTTATCTAGCTAATGGCATATAAGAAAATTCCTGTAGAAACAGAGAAAAATGCTGGTGCTTTTTTTTTCTTTTTTTTCCAGACAAGTTAGCTAATGATAAATGCTGGGGGTTTTACTACAGATTAAAACACAAACAGACTTTATAATTGTTTGCTATGAAGACAGAAATAATAAATAATAAAATAAAGGATATACAAGGGGATAAATAAGAGGAGGGGAAAAAAAAAAAAACATTGCCTAGTTATTCAAAAAAGTGACCAATAAAATTGGCTCTTTGTTCCAAAAAAATTGTCTTTTCTGATTCCTTATTGAGAATCACTGTCAAAGTGGCATATAAGTAATATAGAATTCATTTAAAAAGTTCTGTGAAAGGTGAGAGCATCTGCCTCATCACGGTTATTCAATAACCTTCTAAATGCAAAAAGGAATATATGCTAAGGCACATAGAAAAAGGGAGTGATTGGTGACAGCCAATGTGACTTCACTATTTGTCATGCCTGACAAATTTGATGATCTTCTACTTCAGGATTATAGAGTTGGTGGAGATATGGGAAGAGCAACTGATATCATCTACCTGGACCTATGCAGAACATTTGACACTGTCCAGCACAGTATTGTGTCTAAATTGGAGAGGCCTGGATATGATGGAAAGTCCACTCAGTGGATAAGAAATTGTCTGGATGGTCACACTCAAAGTGTTGTGGTCAATGGCTCAGTGTTCAAATGGAGACCAGTAGTGAGTGGGATTCTTCAGGGATTGATATTTGGACCAGGGATTTTTAACATCTTTATTGGTGACATAGACAGTGAGACAGCTTGACATAGTGCTCTCTCTCTGTTAATCACAATATTTCATCACATTACTGTGTGCTCATAACAATATCAAAAGCTTATATTTGTAAAATTGTATTTAATTTTTGTTTGAGAATCTGTCTTACGGTGTATGCCTATAAGGGTTATTTTTTTTTTCTATTATTATACTGAAGGAACAATTAAAGGCATTTTTCAAGTTAAGAAAAAAAGACCATCTTTGCAGAATACTTACATTCTTACTTTCAGTATCTTAGTATCCCATATTTGAAGAATATTTTATTATAACATCACTGTTCTGAAATGTTATTCATGTCTTTTTTTAATGATATTATTTTGTTTTTATTTTTGCATCTTTTTCTATCTCTTACCATCTTTCTCCCTTCAGAATTATTTTCTATAATTGGAAGATTGTTCAAAGTTTCTGTTGTATACTATTTTTATAAGTTATGTATAAGTCATATGCAATAATTCATTACCATATTGTGAAAAGGATCAACACTAAAAGTTTAGTACTGATTATTAACAAACCTCTCAAGAGGTTTGAAGTATGAAAACTTAAGCCTAGTCCTTGACAGTGCACTTTAATCAGTTTTTAATGAATCAATAAGGCATACTCTCAGATGTCTTAAATCCAGTTAAAATGTTGGAACTATGTGAGATGAAGACGATGGCAAGGTAAATCATGATATTTAAATTCTGTTTGTATATCAATAAATCAACCCATGTCATTATCGATATATCTGGATGTGCTCTTCATCTCTGCATAGCCAATAAGTGTTGAAGATTAAGAATTCCTTCATTTCCACTAGGGATATGAGTACAGAATATTATAAGTTAATTACACAAACTTAAAGCTAATAACATTTGCCTTTAAGTAACTCACAACATTCTTATTTTTCAGGAAAAAAATGTTGTTATCTGTAGATCGCGTCTAGACAGTTTCTAAGGGTTTTGAATCATTGTTTATAGGACAAATATCTGTAGTCCAGCACCTTGGCTGAAATTCTATTATGAAATTTGGAATGGGCTGATGGATGCTGAGAAACCTTTTTTTGCATCCACTAATTTTGCA
Source organism: Penelope pileata (assembly GCA_013396635.1). NCBI lineage: Eukaryota > Metazoa > Chordata > Aves > Galliformes > Cracidae > Penelope > Penelope pileata. Next base: position 42,576 of record WBMW01001378.1, read on the forward strand.
AAATAAATCTGAGTTGATGAAGATTTCTGATACTTTTACACAGTACCCAATATGAAAATCTTAGATTTTGTCGTTTCTTAAGTTTGCAAAGGGAGCTATTTGTGGCTGTCAAATTTGAACATTAGGAAAGTATACATTCTTTGTTGGCAAGAATATATTCATTCTAGACAGTCACTAGATGGGTGACGGCCTCTCACTCTGAAGAGAAGTAGTCTCCTTTCCAAAAGAATTCAAAGACCGAGTGCTCTGCCTTATTCTTTCTCTGTTAACTAGTGAGGATCTAAGTATCTAATATTCCCATCAAGATCCACCTGAAGTTAATTAATGAGAGACATTAAGAACAAGAGCTTTTCTGAAGAAGTAGTTAACCCCAGGATGCAAAATAGGGATTTCTTAGACAGCAGAACTTGTTCTCAGAAAAGTGAATGATGCCTTGGCAAATGAAGTCAGAGCATGTGCACAGAAACATTTAAGAACCTACCCACCTTAATTTTTAATGGGTCCAAAACCAGAGTTCCTAGTTGCTCTCAAGGAACTCCACCTTAATCTGATGATATTTTAGGACAAAGACCCAAGCCTTTACTAAGGCATTTTCGGAAAGTAAGTTGAGAATACCTCAGGTTAAGGAGAGTTGGGAATCTGGGCTTCTCTTCTTTTTTTTAATTCTGTTTCAGCCACTATTTCAAAATGTATTTTATATTCAATTCCATACATTCCAAGTGTTTAAAATAAATGTAAAATAAATGTAAAATGCTTTAATTATTTTTAATATCTGGCCAATACCTGTAATTTGTATGAATTTATGCATTCTGTATTCCAAGTATTTTTATAGTTTATCAACTTACCAGTAATGAAATATTGCATATGAAATAATTTTTGCCGTATAATGGAGCTTCTCAACTTCCTTGATTTTGATTAATATGATTTATTCTAATTATTATAGAAACGTAAATTTTTTTTTTAGTACATTAAGTCTTTTATATTTATTTCTGATCATATTTATTCTACATGTAGTTTTCACAGTAACCTTAGATGATTATACACTTGTTTCTTTGCCTTTTGCCCTGTACTACTTAGATATCATTTATCGGGACTTACTTTCTTCAAAACTATTTTCATTCTTGTAAATATCTATACTACTCTTTACCATATTTCCTTTTTTTCTTCTAAAGACTCTTCAGTATATCAGTCTCACCACTTTCTTAGAATGTATCATTTACTTCTCTGCGTTTGAAACATTTAATATTTTCTTGTTTTTCCTATGGCACCAAAGAACACTAAGTTAAATATTCATAAATTTAAGTGTGTCTTTCTTTGACATGAGAAACTTGTATGTACTTTCAAGGAAACTAAATGAAATGCTATCAGTATGTTCCTTTTCTTTTTACTTATTCCTAGTAGCAAAACATCTGCTTGCTGAGATAAATGTGCATGTACTACAGATGAAGAAGCAGCGTGAAATACTGAACCTTATTAATGATTATAGAAAAATAAGCAGAGATAGTATTCCATCTTTTCTTACCTGTGCTGCTGGTATTCATTATGCATATACCTATGTATTTATGTATTAAAATATCCATGCATTTATATATTAAAATATATGTATAAGTAAATACAGCTAAAGCTAGACATGGATACAAATACACAGATCCAGATATATGTATAGTAAATAATTTTTAAATGAAAATGTCTTACTTTTATTAGTGTGAAATGTTTCCAAAATATTTCTTAGTGTAGTACAATGAATCTTGTCTATATAATGGTAAAAGGTGTGTTATTTGACAAATTTGGAGACATATATATATTCTTTTTAAGCGATATATGTCTGTCTGTATATGCGCAAATACAAACACATACAAATGTACATTTATAATCCACCTTTCTTTAAACAAATTTTAGTCTTCTATCAACATAAAACATGCATTGTCAAAATACATTCATGAAGCTCAAGGGTAATTAAGTTTTGTGACGAGTGTTTTAGTTGTAGAATATTGAATTGTCAGAAGCACATTTCTAAGAACCTCTAAGCATGCATTCCAGTATTGTTTTATTCAATATTGAAATATACTGAATATACTGAAAGCCATGTGCATTTGAAAATAGGGCTTTTACAACTAGATAAGCCTAATCAATTCACACAGTGATAATAGACTCCCATCACCTATAATCAATCTGTTGATGTGCGTTAGATAAGCAATTGCTAACACTGATGATCGTTCTGGTTAAATTATTTTCTATCTCTTTTAGCTTTTCAAAAAATTTAATTTAGAAATACAGAAATTGAAGTGTGTAGGTATAAAATTAAAGTAACATTTTAAATGGTTTGACAGATACAGTCAAAATAAATGCATTTTAATTAATTCTGAGATAAATTAATTCAATTTGTCTCTGAAAAATTATTTTGTCTGAAATAGTTTAAGACTATTTCAAATTTAAAGAATTACGCATTGTTTGCTACCATTATCATAATTATCATCTTAATGTAGAATAGCAGTAAAAAGACAGAATGGTGGCATTCTTCCCTGACATTGTCCTTAACTACCAGTCATAATAACGACAGAACATGAGTAATTTTTTATTCTAGCTTCTCACTTTAAACATCTAATACTGTTCAAAATACATGTATAAAGTCTAAAAACAAATACTAGAAAAAAAAAACCCAAGATGTCTCAACAAGATGTTATTTCCTCATCCAGCAATGTGTTACCAAGAGACTATCATACAGGTAGGAACTACATAGAAAAATTACGCATATTCAAATGGTTTCAAAATATAGACTATTTAGTATTAACTATTCTCACCTGAATCGTGTATATTAATATACAATGTGGAGAATGAAAAATTTTGATACATCTGTACATCTACTTAAAAACATCAATGTTTGAGCCTAGTAATGTTTAATGGGTGACTTGCTTTAGAGTATCTTTTTATATGGTGTGCACATCAAAATAACAGCCAGATGCTGACAACAGACATTTCAAATCAGGTATGAATCGATGTGTATGCAGAAGATAACTCATACATTTTTTATTATTTTATTCTTTGCACATGCTGAATATGTATTTGAACAAAGACTAACATTTTTACACAAAAGAGCTAAGATCCTGGTTTTGTTTGCTTTGTTTTAATAGGGATTTACATGGTGAGTTTTCTAATCAGACATCAAGCCTATGCTTTGACTGGACAGACTGAAAGGTAATTAAGCTTCCCCTTATTGCTAACACCGATTATGGAAACTTAAAGCCATATATTTCCAATCTTAAATGAATATAAACAAAACTCTGGCCTTTCTTTTTGCCATTTGTAGCATTGAAAGCTTTACTTTTTTAAAGAAGCAAAAAGACAGTGCATTTTCTGTTTATTTTTAATTGTCCAAGTGACTGACCCTTTAGAAAAGAACACATTTGTACAAGCAGTGAGCCTGCCTGATACAGGATATACTTTAGTTTATGAATATTTTAAATAAATTGTGATTGATATAGCTGCTTTAAAAGATATGCTACATATTAGTTAGGCGTATTTGCAGTGGTTCCCCCCCTAAAAAATTAAACTTTCTAAAAATTATATTAGATATTTTAATATTTCTTAGTTTTATTAGGTTTCAGATCATCTGTACTACTAAGACAAATTTAGTGAGATGTGGCTTTCATATCATTGTCTAGTGCTCTGTAAACTTCTCTATGTTTGGCAGCTTCTTCTGTAATGTCCTCATTTTAAAGACCTGCTGTTATGTTCTTGATCTTTGACATGGTTACAACTCTGGGGCATTTGAGCTGTCAGAAATTGAAAAAAAAAAAGTTGAGAAAGAAAGAAGCTGATGAAAGTTGTAGAAGACTATAGAAGGCTTAGTAATGTGCTGAAGAATTTTCTGCTATCGGATAGTTTTCACGTCACCTCTATTGCTGTCACGTTTTCTTAAATAATAGGGAGACTTTTCCACTAGTGGATAATGGAGCCTATCTTTATCTTTTAAACTGATGTGAAACAAGCCTGCCTGGTTACAGATAAGACACAAAGAAGTAGTCTTATTCAGGTGTACCTGTCACTAATTTATCTGGGTTTTTGGTATTCATATATACGAGTCTATGTGCAGTAGACCATCACATTGCTTTCACTGGGAGCAGGTCACATTCGGTGGTCATCAGAACCATGCTGCTGTATCAAGACCATGTTTGATACACACACGCTGTTCCTATCAAGAACCTGGCATCTAAATTCTCTATCTAATCAGAGATTTCACAGTAGAATTTTCTTTTTTTCTGGAAAAGCTGATAACTATTAAATAAAATGTAGATAACCATGGTTCTGTGGAGAATTTGTGTCACTTCTATAAGAAAAAATGAAGAGCTGCTGATTTCTGTGTCAAGATCCACGATCCTCTTTTAACTTCTGTTAGTAATTCTTTTTGTTATAATTATTTTAAATTAAAAATATATTAAATTTCTTGTTTTGACATCTTTTGAGGGTCAGAGGTGGACAACAGAAGTAAATCTTTGGCATATTTTTGAGGAAGTTTATTGAAGCCTAAAAGCACACAAAAATCCTAAATTCCCAATTGTGAAAACAACTGATCTTGCAATTTTAAAATAATATAATTTTCTAAAAGTTTATTAACATGTTTGAAGTGTTTAAAGACATATGAACTCAAGATATTAATATTTTTATTACAACATAATTTCTTTCTCTTAGTTGAGGATATTAGAAAGATAGGGATTTTTTTTTGCTGCTGTTTTGCAACTTGTAATGTGAAATAGATGCAAAAATGTACAATGTAAACCATAATATAAAAGAAGCGTTTCTAGTATATTAGAATTTTTTACTCATAGTCTTTAAACCTTCAAAATGTGTCCTTAAATCAATTCATTATTTTTAATTTAGAATTGAATGTTCTATTCTGGGATGAAGAATGAATGAAATGCAATCATGTCCTTTCCATTTCTACAGAGAGAGCTTATTGTAGACCAAATTGAGACACAGTAGGGTGAATATTTGCCATTTAAACATTTCCTACAAGTTTTGCTTTCTCTATTTTATGATTTTGTGAAATGAATTTCTCATTGTAAAAATTTTATTAGGACTTGACAGAATCTTCTTTTCTAAGAATATAGTGGCATGTTTACTCACTGATTTAAGCTTTAGGACTGCTTTATACACATTCTTCATACACCTATAAAACTGTATATATTATATCAATATTACATATTTACTTATTATTTCATGGTTTCATATAGATTTCAGTTACTTGGAAATCTACAAGAATCTGATATAAGAAATTATTTGGATATCAGATCTTTGTGCTTAATCTAAGGTAGTAAATTTATCCTTATTCAAAACTTTCATTAGTCTTTTCAATTTTTTCCTCTCTTTTCTTCTCCCTTTTTCCTTTTTTTTTTTTAATTTTTTTTCCAAAGTAACAAACGAAAGAAAAATAAAAAGACCACACCTACCAGAACTTAAAGAAATGAAAACCCTTCATGATGTGGTCAGTGCATTGCTAACTTAGTTCAGCAGACTGTTAGAAACAACAGTTCCCCCTCCTATTCATCTTAGTGGATGTACCTACTGAAGCTGGTGTGCTGCAACTGCAATATTTATTCCTTTTCTTTAATTTCAATTTTGTTCATTTTTGGCTTTTCTGGATCTGTGGTCATTGTTTGAAACTGTAAGAAAAAGCTCATTTATGGAACAGGAGTTACACCATTAATTATATATATACTTAGTACTTTATGACATTTACTGCTTTGAACTCCACAAGACTGAGCCCTTCAAACATGAAGCTCCTGTTTCAGTAACACATGGAACATCATAAATATGAGAAAAGCAGAGGCATTTTGTGAATTCCAGTTTTTCATTTAAATACACAGTGATACTACTATACTGGCTAATTAGTTTGTACAAGATTTTTCCAGCATAAAGTAATAGACATAAAGCTTTTGTGAACTGTGACTGTATAGTCCTTTTAGTTTCAAATAAGATTGCTGACCATAAAATGCTTTTTCTGTAATGAATATAACTGTTCTGTCCTATATTATTAAATTACAAATTGACTAGCTCAGCTTTATATAAAGCCCTGGAGACCAGGTATTTGGCATGGAAGCTTCAAACATTTTTTTCTCTTCCATTTGATATGAAAATCAGGATTTGCATGGAAAAAAAATGCAGGCATATTACTGTTTTTCAAACTATACATCAATTATAAATTCTCTGAAGAATTCTGCCTGTTTTCAGTGTTTTTGTATTGCATTGTTGGGTATGCATAAATCATGAATCCAATAGGTAAAAGCTGGATTTTGTTAGGCCACTGTTGAACATCTTGTTCTCTGTATCTTCTTAAATGAAGATTACTATATTCAGCATCTAACAACACATTGATCATTTGTTTCATTATCTTCTTGAAACTTGGCAGAAAATCCAAGATTGTGGGCCAAAGGTGAAAACTATGGAAAATATGACTGCATGAACTTATTAATTACTAACTTCTATAGGTACTCTTAATGTAAATAACATAGTAAAACACAAGCTATGTATAATTTGAAAACAGATAATAAAAATAAGGCACAAAAGTTGTACTTTCTGACTTTTAGCAGAAGAGAATCTGGAAAAAAATGTATCTAAGCGTAATAGGCTACTGTGAATACCAGAATTATGCTAAATGTTGTATGTATATCTCAATTCAGTACTAACTTTTGCATGACATAGGACCATGAAGTTTTCTTCAAAATGTATGATTTAGTGACCACTAATACTGTGACTGCATTCATTTTCTATTTTAAAAATACAGTATAATTAACTGTCAAGAAGATTTCTTCTCAGTAATTTAAAGTTTACATTGTAAAACTACTCTCAATTGTTGTACATATAATTACTCTATAGGACATTAATAAATTACTGTGTCATGTAATTGGTCTTTAACTACATTACAGTATAAAAATAACTTTATTTCTTCTGTGTGCAAAAAGAACACCAGAAACCTTTTTCTTAAATCCAACTCTTTTCTGAGATAATGGTCACATACTCAGAGTCCAGATGAAATGAATGAAAGCTTTTGTAAAATGTTTTAAACCAAGTTGAAATTTGAACTTTCCTAAGCAGACCAGTTTTAAATGAGAGTAGGAGGGGTCCTCTACTGTCAGATATTACCGTTGAAGGAAATTTTCATACTCCTTTTAGAAAGTATGATGGAAAAGAAGAAATATTTTGAATATGCACAAGATTTCTTAAACCACATCCTTTGATAATATTAACCTCCACAGACGTGATGCCTGCCCCAGAAATCAGATGAAAGTAGACTGGAATCAAAACAGCAGGGCTGGTTTTGAGCACCTGGATTACTTGAGAAGTCTATCTACAGCCGAGCTTGTGGACAATTAGTGAGTGAGTTTATTTTTCATCAACGAGCTTAAATGATTTTGATGTTTGGAGAGAATATGTGCGGATTAGTTGGCTTTATGTTTTTAACTGTTCCTCATTTTATTCATGGTTATTACTTACACTTATAAAACAAAATTTTCCCTTTTAAACACACATTCTGCTTTTGGATTCATTTTTATGAATAGTAGCAACCACGAAAAATTGATCTCCTAGTTGCAATCTTCTGTAACTATTTTTATCTTTCACTTACAGTGTTTTTTAAGCACAGAAAGGATTATTTGTCAAAGCTGAAGTATATGGATATACATAGCTCTTTATTTTTATATAAAAGTAATGTGTGTTCAAGAGCACTTCTAACAAAAAATAGCATTTTATAAAGAACTGTTGAAAATATATAATGTGTATATATATATATATATGTAGTGATACCATCCTAGATTGATATTTTCTCAGTATCTACAGTCCATGATGTATTAAGTTCCTCATGTGGACACGAAAACATAACATGTGTAAAGGTGCTAAACACTTATTATCTAAACAATTATTTTTATTATGTGACAAGCAAAAGTGTACAAAAGATGTTTAAAAGGCCTTTGTAGTTTCCTCAAGTTTCTGTTGAAAAGCATGAACATGGAATTCAGAAATGCCTATAGAAATAATTTAAGAAAGGTATGGCAAGTTTCATTTGACTTTTGACAGCAGATGAACTAGTAAAAGGAGTCTAGAAATAGTGGAACCTTGACAGGACATTTTATCATCCATCCTCTTCTACTCCAAAGACAGAAAAAAAAAAAAATAACCTTTGAGAAATCTAGCATCTCTACTGAAAGCAAAGTCACTCTTTAAGTATAATAGTTAAAATTTGTAGGTAAAACTAAACAGGACTAATTTACTGCTTACTCACCACTTAACAGAGGACACTAGTTAGGGAGAAACCTATTAGAATGAAATTTGTAGTTTGTCATTTCTATTATTTTTTATAACATGATATATTCCTGGAAAGTTCATTTAGGATTGTGGTCCCAATTATCTCAGGGTCTTGTTAAAAGCCATTGCCAAGGTGCTTATCACTTTCAAGTAATTATTGATGATAGATGTAGGTGACTAAAAAAATGTGTAAAAAAAAAATCCAAATTTGATAAGAATATTATTTTTGTGAAATCTTCTCACGGAGTACAAAAGTTATGCATATGGGTTAAATGTACTAACAGTTTACCAGGACTTTCTTGTAATAACTCCTTGGATCTGTTTTATCATTCTTAATGAACTCACACTTTCAGCTCAAAATAGCTGAGATAATTAACAGAATTTACTGATAGTACGTATCAATACTGTATTTAAAAAATGCTGGAAGTGTAAGAGGTTAGCTGGTTCCTTCAGTCATCCCTGTTCTTTGTTGTGCTCTTTTAAACAGTATGAGACCAGATAAACTACAAAAATTTCTATATTTGTACTTAATTTTTTTGTTATATCTTTGTAGCTTTAATATTACGCATAGGATTCTTGGTGGTGTGAAAATGGATATCTGGAATGTTTGTTATGTGCTCATAGCATTTTGCTGCCATAAACTACATGTGCTGATGACATTTCTGAGATCCAGAAACAATAGAAAATAATTTCTTTTCCTTTTGAGCATTGTTTTGTCATATTAGTAGACAAGCTCATAATTTGTATGTAGCTGTAACTCCAGTGTTCAGCAGCCCATCTCTCCCCATTCCTTGAGAAATTTTTCTTTACATTATTTTCTTGTCAGTATAGGAATTTAGCTGTCAGTGTCTGCATAATCTGTTTTGCAAGATCTTTTCTGATTGTTCTCTTGATAATTAAGAATGTTTTTCTCTTGTTCGGTTCCCTTACCCACAGGTTTTAAGAATTTCATTATTCTTAGTATACACATAAAACATGGAACAATGCCCTCTTCTTTCTGTGGAAAGAATGTTTCTCAATACATTACTTTTCTTGTGTGTCACAGTTAGAAAAAATATGAGATTTTTTTTTTTTTTGAACGAAACTACATGCATATTGTCATTCATGCTGGATGTACATTTTAACTTACATTATAAATATGCTGCTTGTGTCTTTGTTACATTTTATGTACTGTTCTTGAACTGTTATAACTTAACTGTACGAATTTGTTTGTCTAAGTCTTTGATTTACACCCAGCATACTGTGAATAGTTTTTGAAAGATATGGAGTGAATGTCCTGTGTGTTCAGGATATAGTAATAAGATTATTTCTAATGTTAGGTGCCCCCCTTTGAAGGTTTTGGTTTTATTTTATTCATTATAATTATATCCATCAGAAAAACAGTCTTTCTTCAGGAGAACTGTTTATTATCAACTATAGCTGGGTTACAGATATTATTACTCCATTACTTGATTTCTAAGAAGAAAAAATGAATAGAAGAGGGCATTTTATGCTCATCAGAATTAATCACATACTCTCTTATGTGTATGTATTCAACATCTGCTCATGGTAATAACCAGCTTTGGACAACTACTTCATTTTCTGTGTCCTTCCCAACAGGTACCCATAGAGTTCTTTTTTTAATGTCAGTAATATCTGATAATATCCCTCTTCTCATTGCAGAAATTCATGATTCTTTATATGAAACTAATGATTTTATTTATATTTATATGCATATACTGTATTTTTATATTTTATCCTCCAATGATACATTAAACAGCTAGTTCAGAGAATCAGTTGTCTGGCAGGTGACTAATACATAGAAATGAGTAACTGCTGAGTTATCACTGCATTTACTCCAGTGGGAAAATTAATACATACACTTTCTTGCCTTTCTCAGTAAGAAATTTTATTAAACAAATAGAAAGTAATTTGTTTGAGAAGTCTCAACTTCTAAAGATAAAAATACATTCAGGAACTTATTTTAAAAATTTAATTATCAAATGGTTCAGTAGGACTCTCAGGTTCTCTATATCAAAGAGTGTTTTGATGTTGAAGAACTTGAGGTTGGAAATGATAAAGTTGAGTGTCTATGGATAAGGATCAGAGGGATGGTCTGTAGGGGTGACATCTTGGTGGGGGTCTGTTATAGACCGTCTAATCAGGATGAAGAGATGGATGAGGCATTCTACGAACACCTGGTAGAAGTTGCACGATCGCCAGCACTCGTTCTCATGGGGGACTTCAACTTCCCTGATATATGCTGGAAATATAATACTGCGCAGAGGAAGCAGTCCAGGAGGTTTCTAGAGTGTGTGGAAGATAGCTTCCTGACACAGCTGGTATGACAACCTACCAGGGGAAGTGCCCCACTAGACCTGCTCTTCACTAACAGAGAAGGACTAGTAGGAATTGTGAAGGTTGGGAACTGTCTCGGCCAGAGTGACCAT
>WBMW01001379.1:0-81339 GCA_013396635.1 Penelope pileata
CCCTCAGCAGTCATGGGTGCACCCATTAGGGTCCACAGACATCTGCATGCGCAGTTTGCTTAACTGTTCCCTGACCTGATCCACCTTCATTGCTAATGACCTGGTCTCTGGGACCTGGGCAAAGAATCACAAAGTCATAGAAATCTACAGAAATTCACGGTCCTGACCTTGCTTTTTGCCAGGCCCATCCTCCTCAAGATCACAAAGTCTACAAGCGCATAGTCAACACAGCCCAGAGTGCCTCCAATCTTAACCTCTTTAATGACAAACTCTTCACTGGGAACTGCACAGGCTGGATTGCTGGGCTGAGGCCAATGGGATGAGGTTCAACAAGGCCAAGTGCTGGGTCCTGCACTTTGGCCACAATAACCCCATGCAGTGCTACAGGCTTGGGGCAGAATGGCTCGAGGACTGTGAAGAGGAAAAGGACCTGGGGGTGTTGGTTGATGCTCGGCTGAACATGAGCCAGCAGTGTGCCCAGGTGGCCAAGAAGGCCAATGGCATCCTGGCCTGTATCAGACATAGTGCAGCCACCAGAGCAAGGAGGTGATCGTCCCCCTGTACTCAGCTCTGGTGAGGCTGCACCTCGAGTGCTATGTTCAGTTTTGGGCCCCTCACTACCAGAAAGACATCGAGGCCCTGGAACGTGTTCAGAGAAGGGCAACAAAACTGGTGAGGGGTCTGGAGCACAAGTCTTGTGAGAAGCAGCTGAGGGAGCTGGGATTGTTTAGTCTGGAGAAGAGGAGGCTCAGGGGAGACCTCATCGCACTGTACAACTCCCTGAAGGGAGGCTGTGATGAGGAGGGGGTCGGCCTCTTCTCCCAGATCACTAATGAAAGGGAATGGCCACAAGTTGTGCCAGGGGAGGTTCAGGTTAGATATAAGGAAAAACTTCTTCTCTGAAAGAGTGGTCAGGCATTGCAACGGCTTGCCTAGGGAGGTAGTGGAGTTATTGTCCCTGGTAGTGTTCAAGAAGCATCTGGATGAGATGCTACAGGATACGGTTTAGTAGTTTAGTGGGTAGTAATGGTGATAGGAGGATGGTTGGACTAGATGATCTTATAGGTTCTTTCCAACCTAATGGTTCTATGACTCTATGATTGGTAGCACCAAGTACAGGAATACTTCTCCTCTGGTTGGTCTGTCTAATACCTGGACCAGAAATTCATCGTCAACACACTCCTGCAGTCTCCTGGATTGCTTGCAGCCTGCCATGTTGCTTTCCTGGCAGACAGCCAGGTGGTTGAAATCCCTCATCAGAATGAGAGCCTGCAAGTGTGGTGTTTCTTGTAGGTGAAGCAAGGTTCAACTCTCAAGGCTCTCTCTGATCAGATGGCTTGTAGTAGACTCCAATCACCAGATGACCTTCATCAGTCTGGTCCCTCATTTTCACCCACAAACTCTTAACCTGCTCACAGCTGTTTGGCGCAGGCAGCTCTTTGCAATCTATCCACTTCTTCACCCAGAGAGCAACTTCCCTGCTCCTCTGCCCTGCCTATCTTTTCTAAAAAGCTTATTGTCCTCAGCTGCAGTGTTCCGGTAGTGTGAGCTGTCCCACTACGTTTCTGTGACAGCAGTTAGGCTATAGTTTTTCATGGTGGCTTCCAACTCCTCCTGATTGTTACCCATACTGCGTGCATTGGTGTAGAGACACTCCAGATAGGCTATCAGCCGCGTTACCTTCTTGGAGGAGCTCTCTCAAGTTCCTCTGGGACAGTTCTGAGCTTTTTCACTGTTGCTTCCTAAAGTGACAGTGTTCCCTGACCCTTCTCTGTCACTTAGAAGCACATTTCCTTCCTCCATCAAATCTAGTTTAAAGCTCTGCTAAACATCAGTCCAGACTGCCTGCTGTCCAGAACACTCTTGCCCCACCTGGTCAGTTGTGTTCCATCCAATGTCAACATGCGCAGTCTCGCAGAGTGCATCTGAGACCACAGAACCCAAAGCCTTGAGCATGACACCATCCACACATTCACCTCGTCCATTCTCCTCCTTCTTCCCTGGCCCCGGTCTCCAACTGGGAGAACATAAAGTCTTTTGATATTTCATAGTCTCCTCACTGAAGCCTCGTGCAACCTGACTTGAAAGAGCTGGCATGGGCAGTAGTCCTCCAGCTTTGCCCAGCACAGGAAACTCTTCAATCTTGAGTCTCAAGTAGGCAGTAAACCTCTTAAAGAGATTGTCCAGGTAACAAATGGGTGTTTCATTGCCCTTAGGCCGGTAGGAATTCAGCTAAGTACCCTTTCTTTGTACTCTTCTGTACAAAAACCTTGTATCCAGGAGCTGTGTGTTAGGTCTCTGCTGAACATTGGCTAGAAGGATGTTCAGCCATCACAAATGAGGCAGTATCTGCAACAAAGGCTCCAGGTATCTTCATCAAGGGCAACTGGTCACGTTCATTAGAAGTTTTCTTTCATTAGAAGTTTTCTTTCCATATTTCTTAGATCCACGTCCTTGTGGCTCCTGTTGCCTTATCCATACTCTGCAGCAACAGGTGCCCTCAGGTTTCTCAGAGGGTTACCAGGTGTTTCCCAATCATCTTGGACTTTGTCCCCAGAAGGGCCAGAAGCTGCTAAAGCAGAACCCAGAGGCTGCTGCAGAAACTTCTGCATCTGTTTGCTGCCCCTGGTAGCTGATAGGATTAATAGAGCTTTGGAAAGTTTGAAGCATGCCCATTCCGTGATGTAGGAAACCATGACAAAGAGGACAAGTTTTTATGGAACAAGTGAACCAACACGATTGAGATTTGTTTCAACTGCATAATGAATCATATCAGGTAACTCACAGCGTCATGTAATCACAGCCAAGACTTGACAATTCACAACACTTACATTTAGCCGGAGCCTAGCATGTGATTTCCACCAATTCACTATTCTGGCTGTACTAAATGGCTTCATGAATAAGGCTGACAGCCATCTGCCATACTATTCCTCCTCCACTCAATATGATGGCTCTGTGCTATGATATACACGTAGGAAGCATTCTTTCTTTCACGTGTGCAGCAATATAATAGACAAGGTAATTTAGCTTGAGGGCACTAGAATATCCTGAAAATCATGTTGCAAAGATTCCATGTCCTCCAGGCATCGTTGGGTGTTTCACAAACTGCCACTACCTGCCATGCCAAGTTACTTTGTGCTGCAGTGGAAAGGGAGGAAGAAAAATGTCTCAGATCTGTGAAACCCTGGCTAGTTGGTGGCAGAGGTTAACGCATGAGCCATGAGATGGAAGTAGCATACCTGGAGCTTGTTCGCAGGACATGCTTGATGTTGACTCTGCACTTAATCATTCCCGAGAACTGCTAATGTGGGACTGAATGGCTCCAGGGAGCAGTAACGGGAAATAAACCCTTCAGCACCAGGGTCACTTGCTTAAATCCAGCCTAGGGCATTAGTCCCTTAGCGTTATTATGGTTTCCATGCTAATTTGTGAGAAGAATGACTGTCCTTAAAAGTGGTTGCTAGCAGACAGTTATCTATGTAATGATCTTCTAGACATTAGAGGAGTTTGCACTGTGAATGCCAGCACAAAGACATAGGAACAGCATCCAGGCACAAAAGAAAGCATCCACACAGAATGCTGTGTTTGAAGTAACCTCAGTTAGGATGGGGGGAAGGCACAGAGGGGTCTTTGCTGAGAGAAGGAGATCTCCCTAAGGCACTGAGATGGCTTCTTCATCACTTTATATTATTTGGCAGTTGCGTAACCTAGCATGGTTAATCAGACACACATTTAATTCCTTCCAAGCCATTTACAGCACTTCATGAATGTGCCAGGCATTTCAGCAGCCTGAACATTTCTGGTGCATTGTCAGTATCGGGATGCCACAAGTTTTTCCCAAGCCTGACACGGATCCAGGGTTTGCTCTTGCAGAGAGTTCAGTGAAAACAAAAGCTAAAATCTCAGTGATATTTTGCAGCAACTCAGCCTGTGATTCTGCGTTCATTAAGTTTTTATCTTAAACAACACAAGGATATTGGTTTTTATGCTCCTTTTGTGTGGTGGTAGAGTCAAAAGCCATGGCAGCTCAACAAACCAAGAGCTTTCTCACTGTCTTGCTGCACTGAGCCTTTCTCAGGCTGCCTCCCATTGTTTCCCCAAACACACATCAAAGAAAATCATTGAAACTGCAATTTACTCATACTTCTTAGGTACATATACCGAAAGTCCTACAGTTACTGTTTTCGGCTTTATTCAGTCAGTGTCCTTTCGGAGCTGACTGCAAGGAGGTGAGCTAGAGCAGAAGTCTGTCCTCCAAGCAAAGCACAGCACTCAGAGTGCACGTCTTCGAACTGCTGAGCTGCAGCTGTATCTCATGGGCAAGGAGAGACGACCTCTGGTTCTGGGAGCCTTGCAGAGCTGGTGTGGAAGATGCCTGTCTGGAGAGCAGGAGCTGCATAGCTGGCTGACGAATCATTGCTTAATCATTTCTGCAAACGTGCTGTGTGTGTTTTTGGCTCCACAGCCACTGTATGGTAAGTGCAGTATTGAACCACATTTCTTTTCCTCAGTCCCATCCTTTAGCATGACACTGAGAGATGAACAAAGGTCTTTTTATTCCCTTTGCTGGTGGCAATGTCTGTCTCCTCAACTAAGGGGCTATTTCTTCACTTGAATATGTAATAGCTACCTCCACCTGCATGACAGGCACCTCCCATGACTCTCTGGGACTACATGACAACAACAAAGCTTCAATTTTAATAGACTCCAAGTAGTTTTCGCAGAGAAGAGCCTTAAAAACTCCCCAAGGAGAGATCATCAAGCGGAATGGTCCCCGGCGTGAGGTTTATTAGCAGGCAGGATGGAGAGGTTGATTAGCCTGCGTGGCTGAGCAGACATGCTGTCAGACAGCCCTCCTAGTGCAATCAGTTACCTGTCGGAGGGGAGCTGTCTCCCGTCCGGCAGCGATGTGCCACCACTCCTGCGGGGCTGCCACCACGAGGAGCACTGCCCCTGGCCAGGAGAGAGCCTTTGCTGCAGCCAGGGGCTGTAGGGTGGCTTCCTTTGGAAAAGGGGGAAGGCTGAAAGTCACCATGAGCATCTTCCGCCTGTGGAAACACTGTTTGTTGTGTACGGATCAGAGCTTTCAGGGAAGACTTTGTATCAGCACAACTAAACCTCTCAGAAGCATTTTGGTAATTTTCTTACTCCCTTTCATCTAGCAATGCTACCAAATACATCCAAAAGAATATTGTGGTACGCAGAGCTGCCAAGCTAACTGAGAGGCCAGACTCTCACCTGTGGAAGTCTGTGAAAGCTCTTTGCAGATAAATTAATCCTACAACACTTCTTATTTTGCTGAGAGTTTTTGCACAACATGGCCAAAAAATCTACCCAGATATTAAGAATTGCTAAACTTAGCAGAAAATCATTTTGATTTCTGTGACAACTGCTTCAGGCTCTTGCTATTCATGATGACCAGAAAGAGCCAGTTCTGCTTTACAGAAATGTTGAGGTTTAAGGACTTTTGTTTGCAGAAAACAAATAGCATTCTCTCAAAAACAGAGTTGTGTGATAGCCTGCTGGTTCACTGACTGGCTGGAAAATGTAAGATGCTCAAGATCCCTCAATCACTCAATTGGAAGAAAGCATGTTATAGTGCTGAACGTGAGGCAGCAGAGCCTGGAAGTCCAGATCCATGCTAAGCTTCCCCTGCTGCAGATCTTCCAATGAAAACCTGGAGGTGACAGGTATGAGCAGGTGGAAATGGCTGAGTCACCAAGTCCAAAGTCCACTGTTTCTTCTGAGAGGGAACACAGAACCTGCTGCTTTAACTGCTGAGACTTCCTGCAACAGAAGTAATCTGTCTGCAAAGTTCCAAAGTTGAACAATTGATTTACCACGAGGGGCTCCCAAGGAAACACGGGACATGGTAAACAAGGTCGGTTCCAGATAAGAAGCCAGATCAATAACCTTAATTAAAGTCATTAGAGGGTAAAAACATGCACATATTTTTACAAACATATACATATGTATTCCAGCCTCTTATTACTATGAGGCCAGTCAAAAGCAGGCCAAAACATGAAATACTGAAATGCTTGTAGCTGCAATGGCTGTTATCTGTGATGCTTCCTATCTTGGTCTCCATGGATCCTTTTCATTACAGATACAATGACAGCGATGCTAAAAAAAGAAAAGAAAAAAAAGGAAAAAAAAAAAGAAAAAGAAAAAGAAAAAAAAAGAAAGGGAAACAGCAAGAGAGAAACAGCAAGAGAGAAAGAGAGAAAGACTTAATCTGCAGTTTTGAACACTGGAAGCTGAGAGGTGCAAGAAATAGAGCTGTTTCATAAAATCAAACAACAAACAATAATAAAAATCAAGCCCAAAACCACAGGGAAAAAAAGAAGAAAAAGAAAAAGGGAAAGCAACCACAGCAAACTTCTGTAGTGGAAAGTGCTGGGAGTCTTCCATGGACCTGCAGAAACTCTTGGAAACATCACAAATGGATGTGGCTGGCTGAGCACGTGTGCTTTTCCAGAGCTGGAAGAGATAGTGAGGACAGCAGCGGGAGCGTTGCTAGGATCAGCAGAAAGTGAGGAAGAGAGAACCCTGGGTGTCAGCCTCCTGCTGCCTGTGGCACCCAGCGTTCTGAGCCACTCACAGAGGAGCAGGGCCAGTACCAGAAGGCAGCTTCTCTCGCTTGAATATCTCCAGCACGACATGGACAGTGGAGAGCCTGAGAGGCCTCAGCTGTTCCTTCAGTAGCGAAGCACGGCGGCAGGGCAGATCACACATGGTGGGACGGTCAGGAATCCTCGTCTCCTGCAGGCAGGCGCTCTCCGGGGCCCGAGGCGGCAGAACTCGGGCGCTCCCGTGCCGCGGGCCCAGGCCCCTCGCGGCCGCCCGCCAGGTGGCAGCGGCGGGCAGGAGAAGCGCCCGGCCCGGCCCCGCCGCCCCGGGGGCAGAAGGCGCTTGGAGCCTTCTTCAAAGAAATACAATCTGCCTGATTCCTTCTCTTCCTCTTATTTACTGAGGATACCCAACCCCTACTAAGCCCATCTGACTGACAGGTTGAGCGTTAGGAAGAATTTCTTCTCCAAAGAGTGGTGCAGACACTGGTACAGCTACCCAGGGAGCGATGGGGTCACTGTCCCCAGAGGTGCTCCAGAGCCATGGAGATGTGACACTTCAGGACATGGCTCAGTGTTGTGGTGGGATGGGCTGGAGTTGGGCTTAGAGGTCTTGTGCACTGTGTTTCTTTGAACAATTGCATTTCAGCTCCAGCGTTCCGGATTCCACGCACCGCCTCTGCCTGCGGCTCCAAGCAGGCAACCTGTTCCAGTGCCTCACCATCCCAGGAGTAAAGGCTTTACTCTACCCTCTTTTAGTTTAAAGTCATTATCCCTTGTCCTGTTGCTGCACTCCCTGGTAAGGACTCCCTCTCCAGCTTTCCTCTAGGCCTCATTTATCTGCTGGAACATCATCATCCTCATTTGCTTTTTAGCAGCGATAGACTCAGGCACTCCCTGCAGCTGGAGACAGGGTCAACTGTGAGCTTGGGAGCTTGGTCTGGGTCTCTGCATTCTTTACAGTGATGGCTTTTTGCCAAGTGGAGAACATGGCTCAGTCTAGTTCTTCTGTCTTTGCAGTTTTTGCCTCTGGGACAGGTCCTTGGGTGTGAGCCTCCACTCTGGAACTGATCCCCTTGAAGATGGAAGACTCCAGGGAGACCTCGTCGTGGCCTTCCCACCACCTATAGGGAGGTTATTAACAGAAAGGAGACTGACTTCTTACATGCTTTGATAGTGAGAGTGGTTTTAAACTGAAAGAGGGGAAAGTTAAGTCAGATGTTAGGAGGAAATTCTTCACTCAGAGGGTGGAGAGGCCCTGGCACAAGCTGCCCTGATAACTTTGAGAACTATTGCTTTAGAGGCCTCTGCTAGATCTCTGCATTTAAAAATGCCTTTTTTCAAAGTCTGTTTCTCAGAGACATTGCTGCGGCACTTGCCATAGAATCATAGAACCATAGAAACACTAGGTTGGAAAGGACCTGCAAGATCATCTAGTCCAACCATGCTCCTATCACCATCCCTACCCACTAAGCTACTAAATCATATCCCTTAGCACCTCGTCTAGACTCTTCTTGAACAGCACTAGGGACGGTGACTCCACCACCTCCCTAGGCAGGCCATTCCAGTGCCTGACCACTCTTTCAGAGAAAAAGTTTTTCCTCATATCCAGTCTAAATCTACGCTGGCGCAACTTGTGGCCATTCCCTCTCGTCCTGTCAGTAGTTATCTGGGAGAAGAGGCCGACCCCCTTCCCACCACAGCCTCCCTTCAGGAAGTTGTAGAGTGCGGTGAGGTCTCCTCTGAGCTTCCTCTTCTCCACGCTGAACAATCCGAGCTCCCTCAGCCGCTCCTCATAAGACTTGTGCTCTAGACATCCTGTGTGCAGGCAGATATTGCTGCTTTCCGCCCTGCATTTGGGCCAGGTCTGTGTCTTCCTCTTTGCTCTGTTGGTGCATCTTTCTGTTGGTATCCCTGATGTTCCCCTGATGTTGTGCTCAGGTTTGGGGTTTTACACATTCTCAAGAAGAGCTTTTTCTTTCTCATCTTGGCTGATGGTCAGCAGACCTTCCCTCTAGGCTAGAGAAATGCCATTTTTAATTAGCCTCCCTTTGTTCCCTGGTACAGCTAGAAGGCTGCCTTTTCTTTAGCCTTCCTCCCATACACACTCTGGAGCAAAATCACTGCTCCTTCCATATAGCCAACACTCTGACCATTCTACTCAAGACAAGTTATCCCTCTTCAGAACTGCATAGATCAAACATTTCTAAATTTTTCCTTTTTTTTTTTTTTAATGCAGCATACTCAGATCAAAATATAAGGCTGGCAGCTGCAAGAGCGCACTCATTAGCAGTTTTAGGTTCAACAAGGAAAGCAGTGGATAGGGGCAGGTTTTCTTTGCTGCGTACAAAATGCTTCACAGCACTGAAGCAGAGTGGTGGAGTTTCCCCCTCCCTCCTCCAAGCGCAGCTGCTCTGCGGCTGTTTACAGACCAGTTTCTGAGATGTGCCTACATCCTCTCAGCGATTGCCCAGCTCAGTGTGCAGCAACATGCAGCAATACACAGCTCGTAACATCAGTTGTGACGTACCTTGTTCAGGGGAAGGCTCCCAAACAATTGCAGTATTGTTCCATTGGGTTCAGGGGCTGCAGCACTGAACACATGAGTTGTCTATGTAATGATCATATATAGAAAACCATTTCACTAAGCTACCCTTATTTTCAGAAAGGCAGACTTTTTTTTATGCACTGCAGTTTACCCAGGTTTGCACTGGCATTCTTAGGCAAACACTTCCCCATGCTGATTCCAAGGGGAATGAAAAGTTAGAAGGCAAACATCAGGACGAACTAATGGCTTCTGTGTAACCAATATGCAGAAGTACTCATTTAGGATCAAACTGAACATTTCACATCATATTTTTTCTAGGTTTCTGCTTACAGATATAACGGAGAGTAACAAAAAAAGGGTGAGTAGGCAGAAGCCTGTGCGTTTATTTTATTGGCATTAACACTCTTAATTCCGTTATTATCACTGAAAAACACAAATATTTTTCTCTAGGTGTAACTCTTAAAGCTGCTCCGGCCCCTCAGCCAATTGTTTTTGATCTGCACTCCCATTTTTCACTCATTTCTGAAGAGAACTTGTCTGCATAAGGCTGAATGAGTGACAGAGTGAAAAGCCGTAGTACCGGCTGGCCCAGATTTCCTAAATACTCCCAGGTTTCCCTGAATTCTCTGTTCTGCCATTGCGGGTCCAGTGGAATGCTTGTGGGCCCGCAGCCTGGCTGCTGGTCTTTGTAATTCTGGAGAGCAGCAGATGTGGCAGTGGGTTGGGAGTGAGTTCAGAAGTTTCTAGAAGACCTCTGGGAACCAGCTCAAAGGTGCAGCCGTCCCTGTCCATTGAGTGTTTAGGAGCAGAACACGTGGAAGGAAAATATGTCAATAGAAATGTGCTCTTTTGCATGTAAAAATTTCATTGCCTTCAAGGCCAGTAGTTCAACCTAGACAAATACATAATGGAGGGAAAAAAAAGAAACAGAAGTGGGTAGCTGGATGTCCTGCAGGGCCAGGAGGAATCCCCTTGCCAAGGCAGAGCATGCTCAGTTCCCGGTGAGTGGGGCTGATGGTGCTCCTCAGCAGGTGCTGCAGCCCAGCAGGGCACCCTGGCCCCATAGCTGGTGAAGTCAGAACCCTCTGCACGCGTGCCACGTCTTGGCTGGGCAGGGTTGGGGCATTTTTCAGCCTCAGCTGCTGCCCCATTCCCTGGCACTGCCCATACATGGAGGGAGGTCCAATGCCACTGCATCATCACTCCTTTGTCAGAGAGCCACCCTGGCCCCATCTCTGCAAAGCACCCTCCCTATAAGGGCACTGGAAGGGAAAAAGCATTGCACATTGCAGCTGTCCCACATTTTCGTGGTTTATTTCAGTGAAGAAGCTGCTCCCTCTGAGATGTTCCTGGTTTTACATCAGCTAAGATGTATCCTGAGGCTCTCATCTTTTTGCTTCTTCTTGTGCTCTTCTGGCTTCTAACTTCTTGGATTTGTCACACAACATGCCAATTAAAATGTCCTATTTTATCCTTGAATCATTAACTTCTGTTGCATTCTTATGCCCATTTGGATCTTTGTTCTGCTCCAGACAGCTCTGATTACGAATGAGTTCACAATGTGTGTGCTCTGTATTTTAAAACTATCATTCATTTGCCTGGGAGTATGAACATGCAGTAAGTTAACAGCGATGCCATAAAAAGGCTAAAATAATTAATCATTTTGCTGCGGTTAATGGATTCAAGGGCACAGGAACATCCACATGAACTCCTATAGCAGGTTTCAAGAATATTCCCAAGAGCCCCAAAAAAGGAAGTGTTTTTTCCTCCGAGCTGTTTGGTCAGACTTTGGTCAGAGGGTGTGCAGCGTTTGTGCCTGTTGGACAACAAGGTTTGCAAATACTTTTCTGAGAATATTTCCTATCCTTGCATGGGATGGATGTGGAAGTCAGCATGGAGGAATGTCCCACCAGAGCCCAGCCGTGAGCGGTCAGGAAGGACAGGGCCACCCTCAGTCACCCTAGTGATGTTGGCAAGGGAAGATGGAAGAGGCTTTGCTGAGGGCTCCACCACCCTTCCTGCATTCACTCCTTTTGTTAGCCGTGATCATATTTGGCACCCAATATTTACTAGGCACCCAAATTTCTTCCATTTTGTAGCTCAAAGGCCAGCCACAATGATCTGGGATCAAACACTCTTGACACTGGTGGAGCAGAGTGACTTTGCTGGTGGCAGTCCTGCAGAGAGAGAGCATGCAGGGTACTTTCTGTGCTGCTGCTTTGCTAATGTAGTGCTCAGCTACAGCCAAGGCACAGCTAGCTCATACAGAATTAGAAATCTTGCCCTTCTTTGCTAACGTAATGCCATACAAGGAAGGATATTTATGTTAGCAAACAAGGATGCAAGCTGCAAAGTCAGAGCTGTTTGCCTTGGAGTTAGAAGTGTAGCTGGTCTAGGTGGTTTGTAAGGTGCAGGGGGAATGTCTTTCCCAGTTCCTCTCAGGTAGTGAGAAACTCTTTTCATTGGTCAAAGCCTTCAGCCACAATTCTGGGCCTCAACAAAAGATAACCCCTGTAGAGGCCTGCTTGAAACACCTAGACTGATGCAAAGATCAGATGATCGAATAATTCCACTGCCATTCGTTTTCTCACCAAACCTGTGTGCTGACGTACTTATTGAAGTCAACTGCAAAATTAAAGCTATGCATCAATAAGTTTACAACAAATGGTATGGTGTGTGCCTTCCATGTCCTTTCCCAGCCACTGTCTGGGGCAGTTGTTTGTGACTCTAACCGTGTCTGTCTCTGCTGTTCAGTGTCCCTGCAGGGGACACTATATGTGAGGTTTCTGTAACAAAGGATAAAGGCATAAAAACTAAGTGCCAGGGAAAAAAAAAAAAAAAAAAAAAGAAAAACAACAGTATAGCGTATTAAGTCCAAAGGCTCAGACTCCCTGTGCAGGCGTGACATCCAGGATTAGAAGAGTAAGTTGTACTGATTTGAAGATCTGTTACAAGAGCTGAACTGAGCCCTTGAATCAAATTCAATTCTTTCCAAGAAAGAGTTCACACTTTCCCAGAAGATGCTTGCTTCCCTAGAAGCGTTACCTGGGAGGGTAAGGGAATGGACCTGATGGCTAAAATTACATTCTTGATACATCAAGGCTGAAGTGTGCACATTCTAAGGGTTATGTTGGTGTGGAAAGCTGGAGCTCCTCACCACCACCCCTGGCTGAATGGTCTGATTTTTGGATGGTCCTCTGAGGAGCCAGGAGCTGGACACAAGGGTCCTTGTGGGCCTCTTCCAGCTTAGGACATTCTGTGATTCTAGAGGGACTTTGTACCACTGGCAGAAATTTTATTCTGAAGTAAAGGAATCAATTCAGGGGTTGGAGATGCCATACCCAGAGATAACAAAGGAGCAGGCAGACATAAACATTTCTGCTTACTCATTATGTGACTTGTCAGGGTTTTATTTCCTTGTGTAAGAACAAGTTTTTCTTTTCAAGGATATTTTTTTCTGTCTCTTTTCCAGTCCACTCAGTTTTGAAGCAATGAGAGTCCTATCAAAGACTACAGGCAGGTCAGAGAGGGCAAATTACTTGCCAAAATAGTCTCTCTGCAGGGTTTTATTGGTGTTATGTGCTAAGTTATGTGGTAAGTCAAAGTTAGCGTTGCATAACATTCTCCCAGCACTTCTTGTAACCCTTTTTTGCAGCATAAGGAGTGAATCACTTTCCACAGCACTGCTGTTTTATTCCTGCTGAAACTTTTCAGATGTTTGTTACCTTATTGCTCCCTGATACCTGCTTCTTGTTCTTGCTGCTGAACACACGCCTTCTTTCACTAGGTCACATCCTTCTGAGTTGTTAATAAATCCAGATTCAATAGAAGTGGACATCTTTCTTACATTTTCTGAATTTATGAAGGAAAGTGGGAAGGAGAAGGGAANAAACCATGCCATGCCCAGGAATTCCGGCTTTTGAGGGTGCCCCAAAGGAAACTCTTTCTTGATGATCTTTGCTATTCTGAGTGCTGCCTTTGCCTGTGCAGCACCTGCCAAGCAGAGAACAAGGCAGAGGAGCCAGACCCTGTGTCCAGAAGGGGTGAGGAATTCCACAGGTGCAGCTGCCGTATACTAAAAAGCCAAGATGGGCAGGAAAATTCTCCTGCACGCTTTGGAGGACCTTGCTCTGTGCCTATAGGCTGCTTTACCCTTTAAGAAGGTTGAGTTGGTGTGTGGTTACGATTCGCGTGATCTGGTTCTGTTAGGCTGAGGACAGACTTGCAAGTGTTCTGTTGGCAGCATTAGGACTCAGTGCAATCAGTGAGAGGGAAGCAGGCCTCGAGAGATCTGCATCATCCAGTCTTAAAAACCAATCTTTTGGCACTTCTGTGTTCTTTGTTCCAACGCAGATGTTCTTAGGAAGGCTTTTTGTAGCTGTTCTCCTTGCCATGAAACAGACTTCCAGCAGCATCCTTGGTGGTAAGATTGTTTTGTTCCCTGCACCCAGAGTGGTCATTCAGCTTCAGATGTCGTGCAGGTCGTGGTCTGTGATAGTCACAGAAACAGTAAGCAGACCTTTCAGGCAATTAGCATTCATTAAAAAAAAAAAAAAAAAAACACAAACAAACAAAAACAAAAACAAAACAAAGCAGGTAAGGAAATATTTCTGATACGTTGTGGTAATTTTTTCTCTGTAAGTATCCACTGCCGTTGAGGGCTACCTGCTAGTGTATCCACAACGATCAAAGCAATGTCTGCTTTTCTTCAATGCTGTGACACCAGGAGCCTTCCCACCTTCCCTCGCACAGCTCTGCTCTCCAGCAGTGGGGCTGCCTCTGCTGGCAGCTCTCCCCCAAGGCGCAGGAGGCTCACAGCAGTGGTGTGTGACCACTGTGGTGTGTGATGCTGCCTGCATCTGCATCCACCGCTTGTATGTTACTTCACTACTGATCTGTTTCCTGCAGTTCAAGGGAAGGAATGGAAAGACAGAGCATCACTGAGTAAGGATTCAGATTAAAGGACAAATGTGGCTGGCCAAAGTGAACAATTACATGAAACAAAGGGAAAATAACAACTAAAGATCTTTCATTGCAGCCAGCTAATTATCATGAGTTCTGGACTTAACTGTTCAGGCATAGAATTAAAAACCTTAATTATATTGTCACCTTTGTCTCTCAGCTCCCATTGCCCACAAATGAATCCATTTACTCTAACTGCTGATGACGGGGAGAAATAGATGGCAGTCCCAGTGAGGTGGGAGAGAGGAATTTAAAAAAAAAAAAATAAATTGAGAGGCAACATGCTGATGGCTGCACAGCTGGGTGACAACTACATTCCAGGACATTATAAATTAAAAATACTTTTAATGAGACACAAACGGGTTTGATGGATTTCATGCTTTCCCTCCACTTGCTATGCTCTCACTGCCACTGCTGTTGCCTTTTTAATTTTAAGTCATGCCTCTTGTCAAATAATTCTCCTGTCTCTGCCACCAGCTCCCCAGAGAGCCTCATTTGTAGTCCCACGAAATCTGCAGCTTGCAGTGTGCTGGCGAGCAGCGGCCACAGGTGACACATCACGGTGGCATCCTGCTCTCCGGGGCAGAGACTCCATCGGGTGCTGCCCTGCGCTGCTGCCCAGGAGCGAGATTTTGCTGCTAAGGAACAGAAGTGCTTGGACCTGGCTGCCAGATGCAAACCTCACAGCCATCCACGGTCAGCGCTCCTCTGTGCAGCCCTGACGAAGCAGTTTGCTGCTGCCTTGAAGCCCACCATTCAGCTAAAGATACAAGTTTATTTTTCCTCTTTTGCTTTTTTCCCCTCAGAGTTTTTTTTCCAGTTCATGAATGGTAAGCAGAAGCAAAATGCTGGAGGCTGCCACCCAGCTCATTATAAACAAAAAGAGGGACCCTGTTAGCAGCTTGGGGCAGAAGCAGAGCTCAGCTGTGCCGGTGCTGGGCACACCAGAGCCACAGCCTCCTCCAGCTGACAGCGTGTTTTTAACATGTGTTGTCATGGTTACATGGGGGGAGTTAATGTGACGGAACTCACAAGCAGAGCAGAGGGGCTTGTTTCAGACATAGCTGGTGCACATGGCTGTGTCAGAGGCAGAGCATGTTTACACCTGTTTATTACCCTCGTGTAGCAGCAAGACTTCCAGCTGTGGGTCTGAACACTTTGGCTTCAAACTCTATTTGTGTTCTTCCTGTGCTGGGTGGTCAGACTTCTGCCATGGTGTTGCTCCTCCACTGCCTGCACAGCACCTGCCAACATCGGGCTTTTGCAAGAGGTTCTGTGTTCAGTCTTCTCCATGGAATCAGAGTTTATGATTTCTCAGCAGGGGAATAAATGAGACACTCTGACCTGGGCTGCCTGAATTCCATAGGCAATAGCAATGGCTTCACCTAGTGATGAGTTTGCAGGGCTTCTTTCTGCCAAGATTGCCAGCATGTTATTAACGATTAGCAAACGCCATGTTATGCAGCACAGCCTGTATTCTCTGGTTATTTGTGGGATTTTTTAAGTCTTAATGTGGAAACCTCTCTTTAAATGTATACTGTACCATCCTGTCATTTCTCCCAGCTGCAATTTGGACATTACAGCTGGGCAGGCGTACATTGATGTAAACTGCAAAGCTCCCTCTGCACCACAGATATTCAAGGCATCTACCCTGCTCTCCCATGTAGATGCTAACACTGAGCCAAGTGAAATCCAGACACATCCTAACTGCTAGATGTTTGTTGCCATACAGCCGGATCAGCTTCTGTCTAGGTGTATCAGTGAGGTTAGCACTACTTCTGCTAGCTCAGGACAGATCCAAGAACTCGTGCTCATGTTTGCGAACTGCCTGTATGTGCTTTGGAATTCTGGTGCCAGTGGAATTTTTAAGGGTTTTGAGAAACACCTCGCAGAGCAACCAATGACCCAGATTTCAATCTATCTCGCTGTCTGCCCATCCGGCTCATACTTCATCAGCTTCTCTAAGAGGATCTGACAGGACACAGCACCAAAGGCCTCACTGAAGTCTACGTAGACAGTATCTGTTGCTCTACCCTCCCCTGCAGTTTCTGTCCTCTCATCATGGAAGGTTATCAAGTTGATCCACTATGACTTCCCCTTCGAGAACACATGCTGACTGGTCCTGGTAATTCTCTCGTTCTTTCTGTGCCTGAGAATAGTTTCCATGATTAGCTGCTCCATCACCTTCCCCAGGACGGAGGTGAGACCGAGCATCCTGTACCTCCCTGGGTCCTCCTTCTGCCCTTCCTGAAGATAGGAGTGACATTTATTTTCCTCCAGGCTTCGGGCACATCTCACAATCTGTGGGATTGGTTGAAGATTATTGAGAGTGTCTGCTTAAAGAACTCTGCCAACTCCCTCAGCAGTCATGGGTGCACCTATCAGAGCCTATTGGCTTTTAAATAGAAGGAAAAGTTTTTAGAACCTTTAGAAATTGTTTGCATTGCAAAAATAGTCCTGTGTAAGAGCAGCTTATCACAGCAGCAGTGCGCAGACAGCAAGCTGGGAATCTCTCAGTGTTAGTGTATCTCAGGCTCTTGGAATATCTCTTTTTCCAGCTCATCCACCTGCTGCAGGCAAGGTGTGAGAAGCACTGTCTGGTGTGATGTGCTGCATCTCCTCAAACCAGTGACAGATGGAGGGAAATAGATGTTAGAAGCAAGGTGTTGAGAGGGAGCAGAAAGGGCAAGTGGATGGAGATCAGGGTAAGTCTAAGGAGAAGTGAACAGATGACTTACAGGTAACGAGGGAAGGGGTTGAACAGATTTTTAAATTGCTGGGGACAAGCTTGTACCGAAGGCTACATCAGGCCAGGCCTGAGCCTGCAGCATGGGCTGACCCTCCTGTTCTTCCTCCTCGCACCCAGCCTTCAGGCGCTCCCAGTACTGAGCCAGGAAACGCAGAATCTTCTTGGGACTTCTGTGTCCTTCTAATGCTCTGAGACCTGACAACAACAGCAATCAACCTCAGCTTTGTTAGTCTTACTGGCAGCAGAGAACAGCGGTAGGTACAGAAAGTACAGAGGGCAAGGGCCCACCCAGGTGAGCCATGAGGGCAGCCTCATCTTCTCTGAGCTCCTGAAACTTCAGGAGCCAAAATGCCCACCTGCACTGCAGAAGGAACAGGCAGCATCTGTACCGGATCAGGCAGAAAGTGGAGACCAGGCAAAGACGAGAAACTTGTGACTTCTGGCACCAGGAGAAGGCCTGGCTCCACCTCAGGACAGTTGTGGAGTGGGCACAGTGCCCTCGTAGCAGAAGCACCCAGCAAAGCATCCAAGCCTGCAGTGCCCGTGTCCCACAGCAGCACCAGGAGGAAGCAGCAAGAGGCAGCAACAGAAGAGTTTGTGCAGATTGTCTGCAGACCTGTCCTGTCATCTGAGGAGGTTTGCTCCTTGCAAGGGACTCAAATTAAGGATGCTGCAAAATGACCACCAAGGCCTGTAGGACGCTCAAACTATTCCTCTCTACCGTTTATCTGTGTGAGCACCAAAGTCACCACCAGAGCAGCCTGGGAAGCATCAAGGGTGACCGTGAGGCTCTAAACTGATAGTCAGTGGGGGCCCAGGTGGTTTTCTCCTTGATCCTGTTGTGGAGGGGGCAGGACTAGAGGAGGAGCAGGCAGATCTTAGGTCTTGAAGGCCAACAGTTGGTTATGCAGACGGCATTGGCAACAGGGAATAGAAGACCCTCTTTGAGGATCAAGGGTTGCTTGGAAGACAAATACATCTTTGCCCACAGGCTGGCCAACCAGATACAGAGAGCTTTAAACTATTATTTGTAGGATGGGGAAAGGGTAATCGAAACTGAGTGAGCAAGAGGTAGATCAGGATGGCAAATGGAGATTTCACATAAAGTTAACAGTAAGGACTTCGTAATTAATACAACAGGGCTGACATGGGTCCATCCCACTAGTATCCACATAAAAAAGGATGAGTCTTCCATATAAACTTATGGGGAAAGTTCTCACACAGTGCCTGTGAAATCAGCACACCAGGTGCCTCCTGGGATGCCTGTACACAAGAGCTTACAGATTAGAAGGAGACAACAGACCAATGTGGGCAGCGTGGTCCTGGGTGTCTGCTACAGACTGGTCGGGAAGAAGGATCTGCTGAGGTCTTCTTCAGATGTCTGGAAAAAAAACCCACGTTCAGAAACTCTGGTTTTCATGGGAGAATTCTACCACCCCACTCCGGTACAGGTGCAACACAGCAGGACGCAAACACAGCTCAAACATTACAAGGAAGAATAGGAGATGTAATCAGGGACAAGTGATGCTGGGGAATACAGAGGCACTGTGAACATGCAGAGTCATAGTTGGCAAAGACAAAATCCCCTTGAAGTTGAGTGGGGAGAAGGACATAAAGGGGAACAGAGGGCTTCTGTGGGTTCCACAGTAGCAAAATGAGAACTAGTGAAAAATGGGGACTCAGACATCAATGGGAATGGGGACCTATTCGCAAAGGACGTGGAGAAGGCTGAGGTACTGAATGTCTTTGCTTTTGTTTTTCCTGGTCAGACCTTAAGAAGTCCTTTGGCACTTGTCTTTAACAATTCCAGGCCCTTGAGATCAGTGGAAAAGCCAGGGCAAAGTAGAGAGGGAGATCAAGTGAAGGAATAGCAAAGCAGTCTGGACGCACACCTGAGTCCTTGGGGCCTGGTGAAATGCATTCATGAATGCTAACAGTGCTGCCTTGTGTCACGGCAACACCTCTCTTCATTGTCTTTGGAAGGTTGTGGGGATAGAAGGAGTATCCTGGGGAGTGGAAAAAGCAAAGATCACTGCTGCCTTCAAAGAGGGCAAAAAGGAAAATAATGGGAACTTTAGACTTGTCAGCATTACACTGATATGCAAGAAAATAACTAATAAAATAGTCCAGAAAGCTATTACCACACATGTGAAGAACAAGAAGATGAGAGCAATAAGTGTAGGTTTATGACAGAAAAGTCATACCTGACCTACCTGGAAATGACAACTCTTTGGACAAGGGGAGAGAGGTAGGGTTTTGTCCTGAGTTCAGCAAGTCTTTCAAAATCTCCTCCCATAAAATATTCACAGACAAAGTGGTGAAGAAGGGATAAATGGACAGTAAGGTGAGCTGAGAGCTGACAAAGAAGGCTGATGATATCCTGGGATGCATGAGGAATATCACCAGCACGTTGAGGGAGGTGATCCTCCCCCTCTGCGCAGCACTAATGAGGAGTTCTGGAGTTCTGTGCCCAGCTCTGGGCTCCCTGGTGCAAGAGACATCCAGTGCAGGATCACAAAGGGTGATCACATGGAGGGACTGGAGTACATGGCATTCAAGGAGAGGCTGAGAAAGCTGGTGCTGTTCAGTCTGAGGAAAAGGAGACTCAGAGGAAATCTTATGGAAGTGTGTAAATGTCTTACAGGGATGAGTAAAGGAGACAGAGAAAGGTTCTTCTCAGTAGCGTCCAGCAAATAGACAAGAGTCGATGGGTGTAAGGTGAAATAAAATAAAATAATTTCCATTTAAACACAATGAAAACATGTAACTGTCAGGGTGGTGAAATACTGGGACAGACTGCTCAGAGAGGCAAAAGAGCCTCCACCCCGGAGACTTTCAAAACCCAGCTGGAAATGCCCGAGTGATCTGCTCTAGCTGACGCCACTTTGAGCCAAGGCTTTGAGCGAGACAACCTCCAGAAGTCTCCAGAGAAACAGCTGACAGAAGACCCGATCCCTGAAGCCTAGGCCCAGCTAGCAACTGTGCTGTAGGGTGGGAACTTCAGAAATCATCCCTCATGGGCACAATCCTGCACCAGAGGTGGCCAGCACTGACAGGCTAAAGACTTTTTCATCTAGTGTAAGGACACATTAAGCTACTGGGGAGTAAATATTGATCAACCATAGACCTTGACTTATTAATTGCAGAGTCCTGTTTTACAAGTTAATATGTAGCAGAGTCTCTTTCTTTTTTATTATCTCTGTGTAATATAGAAATAGCTGAAGATCAGATATGGACCAGTGCACATTATTATTGCCAATATGAGTTTAAATTGCTCTCCTTGAAGTATTTGGCTTTACTTATCTTCTTCATCCTTGCTTTAATTTCTTGCTGTTTTAGGGTCAGGTGCAGCTGTACCCACATGTGATGAGCAGGTCATTCTTTTGGCAGTGGGTCCACTCCACTCCATGGAGTTCATTTAATTTAAATGTTACCAATTAGACTGAAATGACAAACTTTAATAAAAATCATCTTTGCTTCTCCATGAAGTTCCTTTGCAAGTGCATTCTGGCCTTCACTACAGGCGTTTTCATGGCTGTTGTGAAGAAAACATAATATGTAAATGGAAGCTGGAGGCAGTGCACACTGTGAAGGGGTTTTACCTGCCAGTCCTTGTCTGACTGAAAACATGGCACCCAGGCAAATGCCTGCTCCATGGCCTGCTGCAGGAGGCAGGTAGCCTCTGAGGTGCTGCTTCCCATCTTGAAGCAGATAGCTGCAAATGGGACTGTCCCTTGATTCAGTCCTCTGGCAGATAAGGCCTGAAGCAGCTAACAAGCCAAGTATCTTTCTCTGCTCGGGGAAGCTGGTAATGCAGTTAACCAGAATGCAGGTTTTCATCAAGCCACCCACTGGGTGCTAATTCCCTGTGAGACCTTGCAGAGAATATTCGATGTGTGCAAGGTAAGACAGAGTAGTTCACAGCACTCACATGAGAGCTGGATGTATCATAGAATCATAGAATGGTTCAGGTTGGAAGGGTCCTTAGAGATCATCTTGTTCCACCCCCCCTACCATGGGCACGGACACCTCCCACTTTTGTAGACAGAAGGAGTTCTTGCTTGTCAGTGCCTTCAGACCAACACACCTTTGGTGCCCAAGGAGGTCTGTGCAGTGAGGACTGTAGGGCCATATGTCAAAGTAATCAAAAAATTGTGCAGCTCTGAACGTGATTCCCTGGGCCAAGATAACTGCAGGTACTTGGCTCATTTTTCCTTCCATAGTGTCTGAACTCAGACAGGAAGTGTTTCAACAGGGGGGTTACTACTTTTCTTCTTCTTTCTGGCAAGATCTACAATGATTATCTAGCTAGTATACGGCAGATAACTAACTGCCTGCTCCTATTTCTAATCCGCACTCCAGCCATGGCATGCTGCACACTCTACACATCGCATTTTCAAAGCAAGTCAATTCACTGGATTATCTGAACTAGCATGCTAGTTCTTGAAATGTTCTTCACTGCTGAGGAGTTACTTCTCCATCTGTAAAGGAAAACTGATGTCTAATTTTTCTTCTCGTTCTAGGACAGACAAATTTAAACAAAACTTTAAAAGCAACATCTGTCTTCCTCATGCTCTTTAATGGCATTTTGCCATTCTTTTATTGTAGAAGCAAGCTATTGCTCTGTAGGAAGCGGAGCTTTTTAAAGCCTCCGAAACTGGCGCCTGATGCCCTCCTCAGATTTTACTTCTTACTTTATCAGTGCTCTAGGTTCACCCTCAAAAGCGATGGCTACAGCTCTATTTTGTGCTGTTAAGATTGGCGGCTGAGCTGGAAAGGCTCAGTGTTGGCAGACACCAGTGTCACCACTGGGCTGCAGTTACTGCCCGCTGCTGCTCTGAGCTGCGCTGGTGACACAGCTGGGTGGTGTTGCTCA
The DNA here is from genome assembly GCA_013396635.1 of Penelope pileata. Taxonomy (NCBI): domain Eukaryota; kingdom Metazoa; phylum Chordata; class Aves; order Galliformes; family Cracidae; genus Penelope; species Penelope pileata. Next base: position 21,705 of record WBMW01001379.1, read on the forward strand.
CCTCAGAAAAGAGGCCATTGTGAACATGACCAGGGCAAACGTGTGGCCGTGTTGTGTCCGTGAGGAGAAGAGTGCCTGGTTGTCACCCAGCCATGGGGAGCAAGGCCTGCAGGATGCCACAGGCCATCTGGAACAGCTCAAACCTTCCCTGGCAGGAGTTGTGCTGGGTAAGGTGAATTTTTATCTTTCCTTTAAAATACCAACGTTTGTCTTCAAAAAAGTTACTTGAAAGGTGATAATCAGGCCATACCTGGATGCCCTGATGAACTTACTGACCTTGTGAGAGCTAAAAATGTGTCAGGGCTTACAGGAACCTGTGGAGACAAATGTGTAACTCTTGGTCCTTTTTGCTGAGATAAAAATTTAACTCTTGGTCCCTTTTGAATGAAGAGATGACTTTAAACACAGTGTGCATGTAAAAGCATTGTGTGAAGGGCTTTGTAAGGGAAACTAAACGATTCAGTCCTAATTACAGTAAGGTCATGTTAGTGCAGTCTTTACTAACCTGCAGATAAAATGCTAGTGTAGCATAAGGAATACCATTTTAAAAGAAATTCCCTGAAACTAGGGAACAGACTAAACAATTTTCCTTTTTCTTTTTCCCAGATCAAAGAATTGGTTCTATGTCTGCAAATATTGATTTCACTGAGTCAAAGAGGATGTTACTTGAGGAAGACCTGTTAGACCAAACTTTCCAAAGACCCAGCATTCGGTTTTTGGATGAGCTGGGAGGTTTTTTTGTTTGTTTTGTTTTATTTTTTTCTGTTTGCTTGTTTTTTGGGCATTGCTCATTTATCAGTATTTCTCTTAAATATCCCTCTGTGAAATCTGAATTAAACGCTGCTTCTGCAGCTCCTACCCAAGAAGTCATCTCTCTTTTCCTGCCAGCAAAGATCTGTGATCCCCACAAATCCCAGACTGCAGCTTCTGGCACAGCTATCATTATTGACTGCATTCAGTGAAAATGATCTGTTCCCTAATTCTGAGGTAGCACTAGAGAGTGCGGTACACTGCTTGCAAGTTGCAGCTGTGCAAAGGAACCGTTCTGCCTGGCAGTGTTGACCAGTGTGAGCATCCTGCACCAGGCTAGAACTCCCGACGGCACAGCGCTCAGGAGCAGCGTACTGGAGGGAGGGCAGAGCACTCAGCCCGGGGCCTGATGAGGCATTCTCATCTGCTCAGGGTGAGACCCTCAGTGCACAGAAGCTCTGAGCAAACAGGATGAAGGATAGCCTGATTTTTTCTATATCTCTGACCTGATGCTCAAAGGCCAGAAAGAAGAATGATGGCCTTTCTCCAAGACTCTTTCCCAGAGGCCAATTTCTCTCCTTTATGTTCAAATATCCCACCTTGGCCAGTGTGTTTCTCCCTCAAAAGGACTAGAAAAGGAATTTTTCCAAAAAAGTACCAAAAAGGGACAATCTTGGGATTGCTTCTCAGCTTGGCACTTCACTTCAGCTTCTCTGAATAAATATGAATTATGGAACATTTCGTAGTTCTTGGCTTTGGAAACTGCCTCTGCCTTTATGGGAGGTAGATTTAATGTCTTCTTCCATCATAGACTGTGGGTTTGTCAGAGGACTGGGACAGTCATCAGAATCTCAGATTCTGCAAGTGTTTTGAAAGAGAAGGTGTTCTGAAGTGTTTTTAAAGCCTTGCACAGTAAGGCTTTAATCTGATTGAGCAGTTCTGAAATTGTTTTTTTCGCCAGTAAGATGTGACCATAAATATTCACAAGCAAGAGATCTTTCCAAGTTACAAGTAGCTCATTAATGTCCTCTTAATAGGCTTTGTGAGCACAACCTTAGCACCAGAAAGATACGCATGTTCCCTAATAAGGCACTTCCTGATGACAAATAAGAATTGTGATCTTCTGCGTTTCAATTCCCACGTCTTAGTCGCCAGCACTAAATGAAGAGCTCTGTTAGCTGGCTGGGAGCGTCGCACGCTCTCTGAACTACAGCCAGTCAACAGATGTCAGTGTCTTCATTCTGACAGAGCTTGATGGCGTTTCCACAAAGGCAGCCTCAGAGTCCTGCTAACTTTTCAGGGGATGAGGCAGAGCTATCTGTGACAGCAGGATGCTTGCTGTTAGCAAGTCAACATCTCCGCCTTCGCCTGTCCCTTCCTGAGGAGATGAGCAACGCGGAGTGCTTGGGAGATGCACAATAAGGGAGCGTTTGTTTTTAACAAATGTCTTGCCAAATTTAAGGCTGTATGTTTTAGGTTTGATCAGCTAGAAAAATCAGTACTTAGACAGATAATAGGAAATGAACTTTTCTCATCCTACTGTGAAATAAACTGAAAATTGTTGAAATAAATAATTTTGAAATGCTAAAAGAAAAAAGGGCGTGGAAAATGGCATGAATTTATCAATGGACACCAGAGATTTTTTCCCCCCCAAAAATACATCCTTCTACAAGAACTATTGAGTTAATTTGTTTGTGAAATTTTAGCTCATGAATTTATTCAGTGGTATCAAGAGGCAGTTCCCTCTGGAATTACAGGGGACATCTCTGACACTGAACATCTGTGACAGGCACTTTGTAGAGGACCATGCTTATAGCAAGTTTTCAAGAGATTTTCAGGGAGATTGGCCCTAATCTTGTTCCATTAGCAACATCCCAGTGAACGTGTTGTGTGGAACCTGGGAGCCCCTCCAAGAGACAGGAAACAAGCGCTCGTGCAAGTAGCAGAACGGCCCTTTCTCTGCCTTGTGTCTCTTAACAGCGTCCCTCTGGAGAAGTTTCGCTCACTAATGCATCTAGAAAGCTGCAGATACCTGACAACTGTTAACTTACGGACAGTGGTGGTAGTATTCAGAACCAATGGTTCTAACAGCAAATTTCCCAAGCCCATTCTTGTTCTTGGAATTGTTTATGTCCCTGGCTATAATGTCACCTGCCCAAAAAATGCTGTTGCAGCATGAGACTGCTCTTACTGGCATTTGTTCCTCAGTTTTCCATCTTCAGAGTTTCTAAAGATATTAGCACTGTGAAGGGCTGACAGAATGAATTCTGACAAAAGATAATTGGATGAATCTTTTGGAGCTGAGCACTTAAAAGGCCTTAACACTGCCAGTTCCCATTCCATTCAAATCTGTGTCAAAGCTACAGTGCTGCCCTAGCACAAGCAGAGGTCGTGAGGGGTGGTTTTGTGGATTGTTGTCCATGTGTGTTGGCAGATTTTTGATGTTTTGTTTTACAGAACAGAGATAGGCAGGCAGAAATTTGGGAATCAAGTCAATCAAGCTTACATCTCCAACAAGTTGATATTGGACTTGGCGCACTGCTGTGTGGGCACGGCATGGCCAGATTGAAAATCGTGGTTACAGCGAGGGATTGGTCTAGCGATGTGCCAGAAAAAGGAGCACTCCTTGAGAGCTAGGTGCTTTCCTTCCCAGGAAGCAGGGAAATACATCCAGCTGGAAGAAGCTGCCAGGTCTCCCAGCACCTGATTGGCACGTGGTCCAAGGGCAGACACTTAGAACCAGCAGGGGCTGGCACAGGACAGTGCTCCACATCAGCACCACTGTTCTTGAAGAAGAAAACGCACACACACACATACACAGGGAAAGAAGAAGAAAAAAAAAGAAAAGAAAAGAAAGGAAAGGAAAGGAAAGGAAAGGAAAGGAAAGGAAAGGAAAGGAAAGGAAAGGAAAGGAAAGGAAAGGAAAGGAAAGGAAAGGAAAGGAAAGGAAAGGAAAGGAAAGGAAAGGAAAGGAAAGGAAAGGAAAGGAAAGGAAAGGAAAGGAAAGGAAAGGAAAGGAAAGGAAAGGAAAGGAAAGGAAAGGAAAGGAAAGGAAAGGAAAGGAAAGGAAAGGAAAAGAAAAGAAAGGAGAGGAGAGAGGAGAGGAGAGGAAAACAAACCAAAATCAACTGTGCATGCACATCCCTGTAAGCACTCTTCCAGGGCTGCTGTGTTTGCTCAGACATCTCCTGCCTGCCCTTCTGAGCTTGTGAGGCCTGCAGAAAGCATGGAGGGGAAGACAAGAGCACAGCTGCTCTGCTGCACCATGCAGATTACAGATGCAGCTGCCCACCACTGCATTTATTATCCTTTGTTGCAGTGTCTGAGCTGTGGTGCTGTCTGTTCTCGTGAAGTGTCCATGGTCAGGTGGGGCAGGACAGCCCTGAGCCGCCTCCTGCATTTGCTGGCCAGCGGATGCCAGGCCAGGCCACAGCTGCAGTGAGGTTCTTCAGCATCCTCTTCCAGACTAAAGAGAAACCTAGAGGGACTGAAATCCTGGAGCGGATTTAATGAGCCTGCCTAGGGGATGGGGCTTACACTCTGGTCCAATGAGGAAAGTCTTCAGTGGTGAACAAGTGAAGACCACAGTGCTGGCACAAAGAGAGAAGAGGTGCCGTGGGCCTGTGGCAGAAGATAAGGGGCATCTGGCAGTCTGAGATGTAGAGCCAGAACAGATAGCTTTCTGCTATTTCAGGCATTTTCTTTAGAAGTTGCCTTAAGGGTCTTAACTGTGCTCATGAGTTATCCAATGTGTCCCACTGCAGAAATTTCTGGGTTTTACCCAAATAAATATTTTTTATCAGAAGCCTTTATCTGTAGCCATCTCATGAATGTGAGTGGTCACTGCCGTCACTGCTTTCAGGTTATTCCTCAGCACTGCTGGCTGATGGTTCTCCACTCAGGAGCACAGATCTTGGTCTAAGATGAAGTTACTCTGGGATGTAATGACAACCTAACCTGTCAGGTCTTCGTGCCATGTCTTCGTGTGCCTTCTCTAGCCGGTAGCCAGTTGAAGTGGGTAGTGATTTTTTCAGCACATTTTGCTGGAAACCAGTAAGATTTCACCAGTAAGAAGCTCTTAGCGCATGTGTTCATTTTGAGAAATTTTGAAACTTCCACAAAAAAGCTTCCAAAACATTCTTAATTTTGGAATAAACATTTTAAAACATTCTTGAGAAGCAGTTATGTTAGTTGTGGGTTTGGTTTTTTTTTTTCCTTCCTTGATCCCATCCTACTTTTCTCGCTGCGTAGTAACATCATTAAATGTTGCGAAGTAATATGGAGAAATAGGAAAAAAATCGTATGTCAAGCACACAATTAATTTTCTGTGCTTTCTTATGTTGTCCCAAGATTTCCTATTCTGTAGTCACTTGCTACTGATTTGAGCCCTGTATCAAAATAGAAAGGGCTATTCAGAGCCTGGGCTTGCAGCAGGGCAATTTGGGGTGTTTTAGGGTGGTTCGGGGTGGTTTGCTTCAAAGAACTTTGCAGTCCCCTTCATGAGGCTTTCCACTGAGTTGTTGTTTGTCATATGATACTGACCCAGGAGGAAATACTACCACTGTAAATCCATTATTTTATGTAAAGACAGCTGTTACTTTTTCCAACATGTAGTTACAATTTATGATGCAAAAACAGTGGGAGGAAGGGGAGATTTTTGACAGTCAAGTGCAAGAAACCATGTAAGTCTGAGCCAGGGATTTTTTTATTTAGCTCAGTAATTTTTGGTTAAGCACTTCTCTCTACTCATAACAAGCACAAGGTGCTGGTAGGTGAAAGAAGTGTTGATTTGGCTTCTGTCTCACTTATTTCCAGAAGAGGCCAAATTAATTATGCACAATAGACTGACTGAGCGGACTTCATCTGCCCGGGGGAAGGCCTACAACATGAAAGTCAGCGATGCTCTGCAGTGTGCAGGAGGGGGAGCTCACTGCTGCAGCCCAGTTCTCAGAACAGCAGAAGTTGTGTCACTGAAATGCCAGTGTTGAGGGCAGCAGGAGAGTAACTTCAGTGACTCAGAGGCACAAACAATTACAACTTGTCCTTGTTGAACCTCATAAGGTTCCTCTCTGCCCAGCTCTCCAGCCTGTCCAGGTCTTGCTGAATGGCAGCAAACCTTCTGGTGTCAGCCACTCCTCCCAGCTTCATGTCATCAGCGAACTTGCTGACGGTGGGCTCTATCCCTTCGTCCAGGTCACTGCACATGTTTAGCAAGACTGAACCCAGCACCGACCCCCGGGGAACACCGCCAGCTACAGGCCTCCAGCTAGACTCTGTGCTGCTAATCACAACCCTCTGAGCTCGGCCAGTCAGCCCGTTCTCAACCCACCTCGCTGTCCGCTCGTCTATCCCACACTTCCTCTGCTTATCTCCGAGGATGTGATGGGAGACAGTGTCAAAAGCCTTGCTGATGTCAGGGTGGACATCATCCGCTGCTCTCCCCTCATCTACCGTGTTGGTCATGTAATCACAGAAGGCTATCATATTGCTCAGGCGTGATTGGCTCTTGGTGAACCCATGCTGACTACTCCTGATAACCTTCTTCTCTGCCACTTGCTTGGAGATGGCATCTAGAATGAGCTGCTTCATCACCTTTCCTGTGACGGAGGTGAGGCTGACTGGCCTGTGGTTTCCTGGCTCTTCCTTCTTGCCCTTTTTGGAGACTGAAGAGACATTGGCTTTCCTTCAGTCTTCAGGCCCCTCTCCCATTCTTCATGACCTTTCAGAGATGGATGGAGAGTGGTTCAGCAATCACTTCTGCCTGCTTCCTCAGCGCTTGTGGCTGCATTCTGTTGGGGCCCATGGATTTGCGTGCGTCAGATTTGCCTGGATGACCTCTGACCGGATCCTCCTTGGCCGAGGGGGAGTCTTCCTTTCCCCAGACTCTCTCTCTTACCTCCAGGGTCTGGGATTCCTGCGGGTCAGTTTTAGCAGTAAAGACTGAAGCAAAGAAGGCACTCAGTAACTGCATTCTCAGTGTCCTCTGTTCACAGGGCACTCACCTCATTCAGCAGCTACCCCACATTTTCCCTAGCCTTTCTTTTGGTATTGGTGTGCTTAAAGAAGCCCTTCTTGTCCTTGACCTCCCTTGCCTTAGCCATTTTCATCACATGCCTGCATGCCCTGACAACATACCTATATTCCTCCCAAGTGCACAGATCTTTCTTTCATATTCCATAAGCTTCCTTCTTCCGTTTGAGCTTTTCCATCAGGTCCTTGCTCATCCATGTGGGTCTCCTGCCACCTTTGCCTGATTTCTTACTCTCAGGGGTGCACCGATCTTGAGCATGGAGGAAGCAGTGCTTGCATGTTAACAACCGTTACCTTCCATGTCCTAACCCACAAGACACTTCCAAGTAGGTCTCTGAAGTGGTCAAAGTTGACTCTTCTGAAGCTCAGGATTGCAGTTCTACTTATTTCCTTGTTTCTTTCATGGAAGATTCTGAACTCCACTGTCTCATGGTCATTGAACTCATGGCTGTTCCCAGCCTTCACACCCTCAGTCACACCTTGTTTATATGTACAGATTTGACCAACCATCTTTTTTTGATGCTGTATAACATGCCTTCTCCCCGCATAAGCAGTGTTGTTGCCATCCTGTTGATGGTAAAATGTGGCAGAGAGAAGAGTTGTATCAGCCTGGATGCTTCAGACCTGGCTGGGCAGGGCAGAGCAAAGCATGCCCGTCCTGACCCAGGCCATGGTGGGTGTTAAGCCAGGTGGAGGGCTGCTCCGAGGGGCAGGACAGGCCTGGCTTCCCAAAATAATGCCACCTGCCTGATAGCAGAGAATCCAAACCTGCCATCTCTCAGCGGGTGCTATGGCTCATTTGATTCACAGACACCCTGGGACTGATGTTTAATTGCTGGTTTCTTGCTTCAATAAAATTTGGTAAAACAGATAGCGGAATCACAGCTCTTTGCTTTCCTCTGCTATCGTATTTAGTCAATTCATTAACTTTGCTCTCTCTCAAGCCTGCCTCCAGTTAGCCGTTAATTTCAGGTGCTAAAATTCTAGTTTAGTAACTGCACAAGACCAAAAGGGAGAATATAATTCACTTCTCTTTCTCTTAGGGGACCTGTTCATGTAGTAAATGAACCCAGTGTTTTGGTTATACAAAAGTTAGTTTTAGTTGGGGAAAAAATCTGTGTAATAGACAAGTGGCAAACTCAACTATCAAAAAATTACAAGCCCTAACAGACTCAGCCAAAGATATTCTATCTCCATTTGAAAGGGCTTGCAATTTGTCAGCCAAGCGTAATTAGAACTTGATGAAGTGCTGCAGCCTTTCAGCATAACGAATGTGACGATTTGGTCTCGATATAAAGTCCTTTCTCTGCTTCCACTGAATCCCTTCTGCATCCTCAGATTTATGCAGCGCCTTGGCCACACGCGAGTGAAAGGAACAGTTAAAAGCTGGCAGAAACACACCTAGTGACACCCTGAGGTTTAACCTAAAAAGAAAGAAAATCTATGAATGCCCATTCAAGCTGAAATGCTAAGAAATCATTAATAAGCCAAGTTCAATGATGATGACAAAAGAAATTTAGGGATTAAATGCAATTATTGGCATTTGCTTAAATTTGCCAGATTTGACAGCCCAGGAAAAAGATCTGTTCTGGGGAACTTGCAAAGGAAAATACAATCGAGGAGGTGTGAGCTCAGTGCTGGGCTGACAGGTATTGAAATGCCAAACAAACGCCATTCCTCAGCTGCTCCTTGCCTGCCCACGTGTCTGGGCTGAGCTCATCCGTGCACACACAGCTCCCGACCTGGGCCAAGGGCAGAGCAGCTGGCAGTCTGCAGGTTCGCTTACGTGGGAGGGAGCAGCTGTCTCCAAAGATGTGTTGATACCTGGGTGCCTAGAAGGTTTCCAAGCGCCTCTTCTGTAGCAAACTCAGGTTGCTACAGTGAGTCCAACTGCAGTGCATCACACTGAGGCACAGTACTGGTCTCCTTACACAAGAGTTCTGTCTGTTGGTCCAAATTATCCATCGTCATTTAGTTGAGTATCAGAAAAAGGTTCTTCACCAAGGGCAGTGGGCATGGCACAACTGCCGATGGCTGTGTCACGGCCCCAGGCTGCTGGAGCTCCAGGAGCTCTGGGACACTGCTCTCAGCCATAGGATTCGGGGTTGGGTGGAGCTGTGTGGGGCGGGGGCTGGGCTCAGTGATCCCTTCCATCTCAGGATGCTCTGTGATTCTGTGATCCTGTCCTCAGGAAAGTAAGGATATTTTTCACTTCTACTGTGTGAATTCCTTATTGTTGTACGAATGCCACTGCATTAGCTGAAAATTGAAAGCTAGATACTAGATCCAAATCCAGCTGAGATGAGATTTATGCACAGCTGTTTGCCTCCATGGTTCAAAATTTCTGAGGGACTGGCTTCCCCAGCAAAGCAGGAACACTCTGTATCCCACATCCCTGTGGAGTTTCGGGCTTTGGCTTCATTTGGAAGCGAAGTCATGAGAAGCTACCTGACGGCCAGCAAAAACAGTGCTCCATTAGAAAGCAAGAAAACAGAAAGACTTTTGCCTGATGTCTGTTTTATTTTAAATTTTTGAAGAGCCGTTATTATCTCAGCATTAAATAATAATAATTAAATAAAAGACTTCAAAATGGCAGATAGATTCCTTTGTTTCCGGTCATGCAGGAAAGTCTGATTGACAAAATATTCTAAATTCTCCCTGCAGAAGAATGAACAATTTCTTTTCATTAAGTATTTTAAAATTTATAACGAGCTTTAAAGGATTGCTAACATTTCTACTTGAGTTGTAAATCTGCATCTTTAATTTGCTTGAGCTAAAGGGAGTTAGCTCTAGAGCTGAGGCTGTTTCCTCACCAGAGAAGCTGCTCGAGTGTTCAAACACCAGTTTGCTGGCTGTTACCTCATGGCTCTGGGTCAGCGGACCGTGTTGGTCCTTTCTTCTTGGGCTTTGTTGCAAAGGTTGTTATCCTAAATTTTTCCTGCCTGTCTCCAGGAATGATGAGCAGAGACACCAGCACAACTGCCAAAGTCACACTGATGTAAGGCAGAAATGAGCAAGTGGAAATGGTGACTGAGCCAGCTTCGCAGCACTGAGGTGGAGGTAACAATTCTCCTTCATGGTATTTGTAGGTAACATCACTGCTTCTTTGTGATTTCACTTCTTTCTTTCTATCTCAACCTGGATTATGAATTTTCGAGGGCATCTGTGTTGAATTCACCTGGCAAGATTTTGGTATCGGAGAGGCCTGTGTTGATGGCCTCTGCAAGAAGAGCCCCACATTAGGCAAGAGCCACCTCCACCTGGGTGCCCTGGCTCCAGCAGGGACACACCGCTGGCAAAGCTGGGACAAAACTGCTGTGAGGCAGCATCTGGGAGAGAGGGGAGAGAAAATGAGAGAGAAAGAGCCCTGCAGACACCAAGGTCGGTGGTGGTGATTGGTGAGTGACCTCCTTGTCATTATCAACCTGTGGGCTTCATTGCATTTTCTCCCTGTCGTTTTGAGGGATGAGGGTGAGGGAGCAGTGTGGCAGGTGTGTGGCATCACCCGGCATCACACCATGGCATCTTATCTGTGAGGATAGCTGCGTGATAAGGAGGGCAGAGAAAACTTTTCATTTTACTTGCTTATTTTGCTTTTCTTTAAGGGCCATTAACAGTTAAATTAAACGTGCTGAAACAGTTTTCCATCATAGAATCATAGGTTGAGAGGAGAATCGCAGAACCACAGCATAGTTGGTTTGGAAGGGGCCCCGCAGCCCCACTGCTGCCGTGGGCTGGGTGCCCCCAGCTCAGCTGCCCAGGGCCCATCTGGCCTGGGGCCACCTCCAGGGATGGGCACCGCAGCTCTGGGCCTCACCACTTCTAAGTAGAGAATTTCTTCCTAACGTCACCTAAATCTCCTCTCAGTTTAAAGCCATTCTCCCTTTGTCCTGTCACTATCAGAACACTTAAAAAATAAAAGTTTTCTGCTCACTTCCCTTTCCTTCACACAACCCTTCTCCTCAGGACAAAATGACGCTCAAGTTGATGGATCATTCTCCAACTTGGACATAATATGAGCTGTTTACAATATATTTTAAAGCCTCGCAGCAGGAAAGCACTTCTCCACTGTAGGAGGCAGAGGTGTACTCTCTTACGGCATGTGTAACCCTTGAGGGTCTGACAAGACGATCTTTAAACGTCCCTTCCAACCCCCACCATTCTGTGACTCCATGCAAGGGAGGTGGGAGCCTGGGGAAAGGCAGCGTGGTGCCAGGGCAGCAGGGAGCTGGGTGCCCTGGGCACGGGCAGGAGGGCATGAAGGGGTCTGCATGGGGTTAGACTCATGCAGAGGAAACTTCTGTGGCAGCCCCAGAGAACATCTGAGCTCAGCAGCCTGTGGGGCTGGGTGCACCTGCGTAGTTGTTCACATACGTGTTACTGCAGATATGGTACCTCATTTTGTTGTTTCTTATCAGTGTTTTTCTGTGGTGAAGAAAGCATTCTACTTGTGTATTCCCACTAACTGTCCTGTTTCCACAATGATCTGTACTGGAGTAAGATCTGAAACAGTTAATGAGCAATATAATCTATTTCTTACAAAATATGACGTACATCACTTCTTTCCTCCTTAATCAGTAGAGTGACTGGTTAGCATTTTTTTCCCCTGAGATTTTAAATTCTGCCACTGTTTTAATGCAGTGAAGGAGCTGGAATAGACTTAAGAACTGAAAAGCTGTCAAAGCAGCTCCTTCACTTTATTTCCATGCTACGAGTCCTGCCGGGGGCTGGCCAGCATCCCTGGAGCCTGATGAAGAGCAGGATTTGTGCTGCATCCAGGAGCCATTCTGCTGCTCTGTTTGCTGACCTGCTGCCTCCGCAAGCCGTGCGCTAGCTCGCAGCTCCTGTTCTGGCACAGGTGTGAGGAACAGATCTGTGGCATGCTTCTCTGCCCAGTGGCTTCTCAAACCTAGGTGGTAGGTGCTGGCGCTAACAAGCATTAATATGGCTTGGCTTGTAAGCAAATTGGTTTGCTAGGCTCCTGCTGAAGCTGGAGAAAGCTGAGCCCTGCATTTCTTGGAGGTCTGCCTTTCTTGTTGGAACACCTTTGTTCAGTTCACAGGGAAATTCTCGCACTCTAATAAATAAGGTCACAATTAAATTTAATCAAATGATCATTCTTTTTAATTGAGATCAGCATTACACACATTTGCCAGCAGACTCTCTGTGCCTATCTGGGAACATCTTCCCATTAAAGACTTCCATCAGAATTAACTTTGCAATAATGTGGGCTTCATCACTTGACTCAAAGGTCCCTATTGGCTTTAGCACAGTGAAGCATTAAGGAAATGAAATATTTTTTTAAAGTCATACTCTAAAGTTTGATCTGTTGAAAGCATTTCTCGAACTGACAAGCCGCAGGCTGTGTCTGTGAAACCCACTGGGAACTCCACAGCTGGAGCAGCAGTTTCTAATCACTGACTACAATCAGCATTTTAAGGAATAGATTTTTTTTATAGGAAAAGGCTTTGTCCTGTGAAAAAGAAATCTCACATTTTTCGTGCAAACAGAACTTCTCTTTTGATTCTTCCCACAGATGTCCTCTGAGCCCTAGTGTTGCAGAGTTGTGCATGATCCTGCTGTTCCCTAGCAAGGGAGCACAGTGCTGTGGCAACACATGCTAGTGCTGTATCCCTTTGTACTGCGGCCTGTGTACTACTAAACTGGAATGTGTCTTCTGCCATGGGTGTGAGTAGGTCCAAGGGTGGGCTCCCTTGCTAGAAGGTGTGCTTGAATTTCTGACGGATCTCAGGACTGAAGCGGCTGAGTTGTGGCAATGCCATTTCACTGCAGCCTGTTGATGTCAACTGCTGTACATGTAGACACAGGCAGAGCCAACGAGACCTCTGCACAAAAGCTTTGGCCTTCTCGAACTGCAGAGCCAAACGTGTAAGCCAGAGCAGAAACAAATAGGAAACACAGGAATTTCAGTGCAAAATTTCTGAGGAATGGAGGAATCTTGTCAATATAATAGTGGAAAGAATAAGGAGACAGTGCTGTTTCTCTATGCTTTCAAAAACTATTTAACACCTCCAACAAAACCCTCAGAAAAGCAGCTGTGAAATTCAGAGGAAATGTGCTCTTACAAGGCATAGGCGGAAAGAGGCAGGAATAAACTGCCAGATGAGTTTGTTTCTCCTACCAGGTCCTGGAGCTTGGTAGAAGCATGGCAGGTAGCAAAATACAGAGCTAGCACTACTTCAGAAACAAATCCAAAGTTGTCTGTGAGGCACTGAGAAAAGCTAGATGAATGAAGCCTGGGATAGCCAGAGCAACTCATAAGTGACCAGTGATACTGCCTTCTGCTTGGGAAAGAGCTTGCACATTGCTCAGCTGTAGCAGGAGCCTGGAGAAAGGAGCAGCCTGGAACAAAATACGCTACAGCTGTCAGAAAGGAAAACAACACACTGCCCTGCAAGAGAATGGAATGCTGAAGTCAAGGAAAAGGTCCTTCTCTTATCCACAAAGGAACCACAAAATCGAAGTGGGCCCTGTGAAGAAGAAGAAACAAAGAAGCTTCCACCCAAGAAGCCAAGGACCATTGAGAGCAGAAGGGACACAAGTAAGCCCCATCCTACAGCTGGATGATGCACAGCTGCCTGTGTCTGCAGGAGCAGGCAGACCAGGCAAGGCAAAGTGATGAGCCCAGTACTGTGCAGGGAGCGCCTGGAGGGACGCACAGAGACAGCAGAGCAGTCTGTACCGCCAGACAAAGCAGAGCCTGGACAGGGTCTGTCACCAAGTACCCTGAACTGCAACAGATCTTCCCAGCTTCCTGCCAGAGCAACATCACTGCCAGGCTGGAGGGCTGGAGCTGGATGGTCTTCAAGGTCCCTTCCAACACAGAAGATTCTGTGATTGTTCCTGATGCTTCAGCTGAACGCCATCCCACATCTGCCCGCCACAGCCCCTCCCTGATAATAACTACTCTGTTGTTTTTAGAAATTATTATAACTACGTAACCAAAGGAGAGGTGGGGCCAAGTGCAGTGTGATGTGAATATAGTGGGGCTGACTGACAGCCTTTGGTTTTTGCCTGTCCCGTGCAGTAGCAAGAACTAGCACGGTGACATTGGCAGCGGGCTAAGAGCTGTTCCACCTTGAGCCGTGCTGGGCTGTCCCGGGACACGTACCTGCTAACACCTGTGCAGAGGACTGGGCAAGGGAAGGACTCAGGACACCAGTGATGCCAACCCCCTCCTAGTTGCACCTTGGTAAGTCTGTTATGGTTGTACCAGACGGTATTTCTCACGAAATGCTCATGTCTTGAAGCCTGAGCCGATAGAAGGAGAGAGAAGTCTGTCCTGCGGGGTGTCTGCAGCAATGTTTCAGGTTCTTCTGAGCTCCCATGGATGCCAATCACAGTCTACTCCTTTTCGTCATAGCCGGGGCTACTTGCAGCTTCCTTTTCACTGTGCTGGACCCAGCATCACTCGAACTCTTCTGCCTCGGGTGCTCTGCCCACTACTCCTTCACGTCTTCTCCCTCCCATCAGGCAGGCATTTACCCTCTGGCTGATGACATTCTGTGAACAGAACAAGCAGCCATGCTCCGCACAACATCAACAAGACAAGGAAAGGATCTTTCAGGGGAGGGTCAGGTTGGGAATTCAGGAACATTTCTTTTCCAAAGAGTGGTCAGGCACTGGCACAGCTGCCCAGGCAGTGGTGGAGTCACTGTCCCCAGAGGTGCTCCAGAGCCATGGGGATGTGGCAGTAGGCACGTGGCTCAGTGGGCACAGTGGGATGGGCTGGGCTCGGGCTTGGGAATCTCAGGAGGCTTTTCCAATCTCAGCGGTTCTGTGGTCCTATGATTCTGTGACTCTATGACAAGGTGGCGGGCAGCCAGGAGGGAAAGTGACGGAGATGTACAGATGTGGCTCACGCAGCCAGGTCGCGCTGGTGGCCCACAGCCAGCACGGTCACAGCTGGCCAGCAGTGGACAGAACTGCAGCTGCAGGCTGGTGGGTGGGAGCGGATCAGCCCTCTCCCAGCAAAACGAGGAAGGCTCAGGGGACACAGCGGGAGAAGGGGGAACTGGGATGGCAGGTGCCCAGGGTGAGGAAACAGAAGCAGGATTTTTTATTTTTTATTTTTTTTGAGAAAAATGAAAAGAGAAGACATAAAAAATCCTCCTAACTTTTCCTCCCCATCGTCTCTCCCGTGATGTGCCAAACTTCACCGCTCACGTGTGGCCAGCCTCTGTCTGACAGGGAGGAGGTGAGGAGCTGACAGTGTTCAGGAGACAAAAAGGCAGAAAAAAGAGTGAGAGCAGCAGAGAGAGGCTTGTCGCAATCCCCCGCTTGAAGCTAGTAATTAATAAATGAAACGCCCTGGGACTCCACTGAAGCTTCCTCAGATGACTTATCTGTCGTGGGCTCGGCAAAGCATTAAATGGCCATTTTCTGACAGAATGACTTCACTGCGTTGGAGCTTCCTTGACTTTGTGCAGAATATTTCTCCCCTCCTCCCACCTTTTTTCAGTCTTCTCTCTTTCTTCCCCTCCCTCTCCCTCTCTCTCCCCCCGGTTGATGGCTCTAGTTCATTTCTGCCTATTTAATTGGGCCCCGGATGAATTTACTCGACAGGGCCATTCATCATGTGGCAGTGGCTGGCGGACGAGCCCAGGGGGAGCGAGGCTGACAGCTCCGGCAGCCTCGGATGCTGCCTGACTCTGGAAGTTCACATATTTGGGCATTAGTGCAGCTATTAGTTTAACAAGCTTCGTTTATCCCTGTCACTACCACTTCAGCTTCCCATGTAATCATTTGAAATGTAGATTACTGCTAGACAAATGGGACAGAGCAAGAGTACACAGGAGGGAAAAAAAGTGACATGGATGCTTGCTATGAGCTGGGTTTTTTTGTGTTGTTGTTGTTGTTTGTTTGTTTTCTTCCTATCATTTAACACCTTCCAAGGTGAACGTTTTGGTTAACTTAATATTCACATTATTTCTATAATAAGAGGTTTGTCACCTATGTGCACCCCTTTTTGGAAAATATTTGGTAGCTATTTATTGACCCACAGTGCATGCTTAAAGCAATCACAGAGCTGCTCGGGGATGCAGAAGTCTGTGCACCCTCAGTCCTCAGCCCCTTTCTGTCCCTGCTTCCAGCGCTCTGTGGTCTGCCTGGATCATGGCCACAACCTTGGCTCTAGGGAAGGCATCAGCCGTGCCCTCCGCTCTGCCACGAACCCGCTGGAGTGTCTGCTCCTGAGAGCATCTCCGTGGCTCTGCAAGGTTGGCTCACACACATGTGCTGCCAACAGAACAGGCAATGCTGGCTCAGGGCAGGCAGACCCTCACTCCTGGGCCTCCCCAGGCTCTCCACTGCTATGTTCAAAAAAAGAGAAGGAATGTGTGTGTCCAAGGCCCTCTCATGAGCCCTTTCTCTAGGATCTGATAGATATGATGCTCTGCAAGCCAGGCGTGCCACCAAATTCTGGACTTTTCCCAGCACAGGCCCAGGGCACCCCGCTGGAAGCCACGTGAGATGCTGCAGGAGGATGATGTGTAGTTTAATCAGCCCTCCCAGCTTCCTTATTAACAGATTATGCCCTGCCACATTATTTTTTCACCAGCGTAGGAGTCAAGGTAGATCAATGCATTTGATGTTTGGAGAAAAATGTGTTTTGTTGTTTGTGATCCAGGAGTAGAGGTGAGGCTGGCATGCAATCCACTCCTGATCTTCTCAGGTCGCAATGGAATTGATGATGACTGATGTTCCCAGACATGGGGAGAACAGAGCACAGACCCACCTGCTCTGCTTGCTTGTATGACATGGATTCACAGCACCAGTAATTCCCAGCAATTCCCAAACTAATAAAATCAATCCGTTGATACCACATTCAAATTTGTCAGTGATGAAAAACCCATGTTATTGCAAAGGGAAATGATCCAGCGTTCAGTAATCCCTCCGGTTTAAATGTGTACACTACTCTGAATTCATCTGACTCAATTCTTGACACTTATTATTCTGACTTTTTCTGCTCAGCATAAAGCTCTCCTCTGTCAGACCACAGGCTTGTGCTCCGAGTTCACACAGGTAGGCCAGGGAGGTCAGGTCAGTCTGTAACTGACCCTTGGATCAACCACTCACGTTCCTTTCTTCAGTCTCTCAACACAAGTTTCCAGGCTTCAAACTATTCTAGCAGGCTGAGCCACCTCCAGTTTGTCTCCATCTTTTCTGAGCCAGAGATGCTTTACTTTGCTAATGGTGCCACAACCGCTGCACCCAGGAGCACCGCTCCGACCTGTGCTGCCACCCACACTCCTCGGTCCTTCCAAGGCTTTTTCCTGAGCTGCTACCCACAGACATCCCCACAAAAGTCTCGGTCAGTTGGCTGGGCACCCTGCACCTTGCCATGGCCTTTTCTCTGGCACTGCTTCCCAGAGATGCATGCCTCCTTCCTACAAATCTAAGATCATTCCATGTCAATACCTGTGTGACTTTTCGTTTTGCTGTGTGAAAGATGTGTTGTCCAAGTTAAAAAAAAATAAAAAGCCAACTTTGCAGATCTGAATGTTCTACCAAGTTAGACACTCCACTAACCTGCAGTGTCTTCAGACTTTAGCAGTATGGGTCTTGGGATTTTCTTCCTGCTCCCTGGGGGAGCTAAATGGAATTTAGGAATTCCACTCTTCAGGGGAAATCTTGCCATCCAATATCCCTTTCCATACCAAATCAGGATGAGCATTACATTCAGGAAATTCTTCTGATGATTTTCTTTGTTTTAAAATTTTTTGAGACACTGGAATGCATCACAAGAAAACACTAAAGTCTTCCTAAAGGGAACTTCCCCCAGTTCCCTGGAGCGAGATACAGGTGTGCTGTTTGTCTCTGGAAGGAGAGAGGTGGGTTGCAATTATTGCAGTGTCCCTCTTGCCAAAAAAATGTGTGGCAGCTCTGGTTTGGGGTGTGATCACTGGCAGTGTCATGGTTCATTCCGTTCATCTCCTGTCTCTTCCCCCATTTGAACAGTAAGATCTCCAAGGTGCAGCCTGTGATATGTTGTTATCCCTTTCCAAGCCCCTGCAAAGTGACACAATTCATTTATCCCTCCCTCCTCTGCAGCTCTGGGGCTCCCCTGAGGGCCTCGGCAGCTGGTGTCTTCCCCTAATGAAAACAGTTCACAGGTCTGTGTCAAGCCTGGTGGCAGATTGGATCAAAGGCACCTGATTTTCTCTAGTTAGCAAGAAGCCTGCGAGTTGCTCAGCTGTTCCAGCACCAGCCACCTCTCAGCTCCCTGCCAGTGCAGCTAGGACAAACAGGAAAATCCTGGGCTCAACCTGGGTGCGAATCTCAGGCTTACACCTCCAGAACTGACTCCATAAAGCACCTTAAGGACTTCTCTGTCCTATCCCTCCACCATGAAGCTAGGGGATGCATTCGGAAACCAGATCTTCCTCTAGCTTAAGTGAGCAGCCCTCTGCCCAGTGGGGTGCCAGTGCTGCCTACTCAGACCTGAGATCAATGGCACAAATTGATGATCCTTTTTCCTAGCCCTATAAGGAATTTGGTTTTGAATATGCCAGGTGTTTGATCTGCCCCAGTGCCCCTCCTCCTTGAACACGTGCAGGTATGGACAGCAGAGTTCTTTGAAACAGTGAAAATGTTTCAAATTCCAATACTGATTTGTCATAACTTTTCTCCACAAGTGAGTCATGCTAGAAAACAAACTTGGTCACTGCTACCTCTGTCTGGCTGCACTGTCACCCACAGGATTTGTGATTTGTTCTTTTAACTCTGTAAGTAATAGAACTTTGTTAAATAGACCAATAGAGTTAGCTAAAACTTAAAAATAAGTCAAAGGATTTAAATTTGTTATTATTTGTAAGAGCCTGATCATCTTGCCTGGATTGTGTCTGACTGTCTGCTGACACAGTGCTCCAGCATCCACGCATATGTGGGTATTTTTCCAGACCTCCTGCTTTTTTACCTCTTTCCATGCCTCCTCTACTTTCCTCGAACAGCCTTTGCCAGGTGACGCTGCTGCGGGACTCGCTGTGCCTGCCTGCTCTGGGGATCTAGATCAGAGCTTTCCAGCGACTGACCCTTGCCTGGTGGCTGGTGATGACTTCCCACCTTCCAGCAGCCGAAGAGCCCAGCGCAATGCCCTCCGCTGCCTCCTGGCAGGACACAGCCCACGCGATGCTGAGCCACGCAGCACCAAGTGCAACGTGAGGCCCGGCGCTGCGGGGCAGCCTTGGGGCGGCGGTTGCCGGGTGAGCTTGTTGTTCGGCACACCAGGCACAACGAGCTCCCAGCACTGCACAGGACGCTGGGCTGTGGTAGTTACAGCATCACTACAATGTGGTCTGAATTCTGCGCTCTGCAGTGGGTTTTCCTCACAAACCCAGGCAATGTCTGGAGTTCCCCTTTCTTCTTTGATAAGCAAGGGTAATGGCTGCTCGGCATCTCTGCAGGAGTGTGAGCATGAATGTTGTAAATATTCTGAGCTGTTAACCAGCATGAAAACATGCAGAGAAAAAAAAAATCTGTGTTGTGGGGTTTTTCTTTTTTACTGGGCGGGGTTCTTACTGCACCACTCCTACACAGACAGAGTGAGGGAGCTGGGGGTGTGCAGCCTGGAGGAGACTGTGGAGAGACCTCACCATGGCCTTCTAGTGTTTGAAGGGGGCTTACAAACAGGAGGGGCAGATAGACTTCATAATGTCTGGTAGTGACAGGACAAGGGGGAATGGCTTTAAACTGAAAGAGGGGAGATTTAGGTCAGATGTGAGGAGGAAATTCTTGACCTATAGGGTGGTGAGGCCCTGGCACAGGGCACAGGGCACAGAGCTGTGGGTGCCCCATCCCTGGAGGTGCCCATGGTGATGGATGGGCCCAGGGCAGCCTGAGCTGGGGGGCACCCATCCCATGGCAGGGGTGGGGATGGGGGCAGTGAGGTCCCTTCAACCCAACCATGCTGTGATTCCATATGATCTTCCCATGCACAGAGGTGAGGCTCACTTCTATAAGGACCTAGTTCCCTGGGTCTTCTTTTCTATCTTTCTTGAAAGTGGGAGTGATGTTTCCCTTTCTCTAGTCACTGCGGACTTCACCTGACAGCCACAGCTTTTCAAATGTGATGGAGAGAGGCTAGTCAGCCACATCAACCAGCTCTCTCAGAACCCTGGGATGCATCGGGCCCTATGGACTTGTACGTGTATATTTTCACCAGGTGGTCTCAGACCTGCTCCTCACTTATGGTGGGTGGGATTTTGCTTTCTCAACCCCTGCCTAGAGGTTCAGGGGAACAAGAGACATGAGAAGCCTGACTGCCAGTGAAGACTGAGGCAAATAACTCCTTGAGTACCTCAGCCTTCCCCGTGTCTGTTGTAGCCAGTGCTCCCTTCTCATGTATCGGAGGGGGTACGCTCTCCTTGGCCTTTCCCTTCTCACCCATGTTCCTGTAGAATCCCTTCTTGCTATTTTTCCCAGCCCTCACCACGCTCAGTTCCATGTGCACGTTCGTTTTCCTGATCCCATCTCTGCACGTCCAGACAGCATCCCTGCATTCATCCCAGGCCACCCATCCCTGCTTCCACTGCCTGTGCGTTTCCTTCTCATCCCTCACTCTGACCAGCAGGTCCTTGCTCAGCCGTGCTGGTTTCCTGCCTTCCTGCTTGAGTTCTTAAATGTGGGGAGGGGGAACTCTTAGGCTCTCAGAAAGGTGTTCTTAAAAGAGATGCCAGGTCTGCTGCATTCCTGTTTCCCTAAGGACAGCTTCCCAGGGGGTTCTTCCGCTAATTCTTCAAATAGCTGCAGGTTTGCTCTTCTGAAGTTCAGGGACATGACTTTGCTCTTTGCCAGGTCCATGAGCTTTAAAAAGCTGTTTTGTACCTACTAACAGTTGTGGATGTTTTTTCAGGCTTATTCAGGTTTATTCAGGGCGTTGTGAGTTACGCCATAGCAGCAGAATGCCTCTTGTGCTGCTGGCTGTGGTAATTAACATCGAATGCAGCATTTCCCAGCCACTCTTTCAAAGTATGATGCAGATACTGTCTAATTAATTGTGTGGCATTAACAATGCTACCTGGGATCCTGAGTGCCTGTGTGCACATTGTAAAACAGACGTTCCACTGCATAGCAGCTCCAGGGGCTCTGACTGGGCTCCAATGGCCAAATTTTGCCATATTTGTATCACACTGTTGTTGTTGTTTTATCATACTGTTTTCAAACAAAACAAACAGTTATTTTGTTATGTGCAAAGAAAGCCTTACTTGAGAATCCTTTGCAAATGCTGTTCTTTTCTGAAATCCATGGCTTTCTATTTCATCCTCACCAAAAAAAGGACGGCTGAGTGGTCTGCGCCTGGAATTCAGGACTGGGTTTTCAGACTTCTCCAAATTTAGACTTCTATTTTGGACTCAGAGAGCACATTGGATTTGTGCTTGATATTTTTGTTTGCCTTCATGAAACTTCTACTCCATGAATTTTTCCAAATATTCAGATTTGTAGAGAACAGACCTCTCACTGGAAGAACTGTGGATGACATGGGACCTAGGGGACAACGTTTTAACATCAGTATCCATATTTGTATTTCACTTCAGGATACTTTAAATAATTACAAGTTAGAAATAGTTACAAAGAAAATCTGTCATAATCTCTCCCATGTTTAATCAACTTGTTAAACACTATTTTCAAAGGCGCAAATGCTGTCTGCGCCACAGTGCAACACAGCCATGAACGTTCCCATTAGACTCTGTGAATTCCCAGCACGTGGTATTTTCCTCTCCTCTCTGTCCCTTGTGTTCTGTGCTTTGGGCTGTCCACAGTGCAGAGAGGAGACTGGTGCAAAAGCAGCAAGCGGCTTGAAAAAGTAGAAACTATTCTCTTCCATTTGTTATTATTTTCTCTCAACTTTTAGTGCATTTTCTGGGTATGATTTTTGACACATTCCCAGTAGTGACACAAAACAGTGAAATCAATGAATTGCGAACCAAAGCTGCTTCCCATTTGCAGGTACTGTAAACTGAAAACATAATTTTATCTTTTTTAGCAGTTCAATGTGTATGAGAAAGCTGTTTGATGTTTTTCACACCTCCAACTCTATTCTTCATGCATTCCTGAACAGGCTGCACCAGAATTAGTTCACTGATCCATTTCATAACTCAGCAGATACACAACAAACAAATTTCAGGATACAGTGGTACCTAACTAGCATTATTTAAAAAAATTCAGCTACCAATTCTCTCAAAGATCTCTGGTTATCGTGAAAAATCACTGCTAATAATTAAATTAAAATCAGACCTGACATTCAGAGTGAGGTAAACTGTCTCATTCTGCTTTCTTCAAAACTTGTAGGCTTTCTGTTGAGTATTCCCACTTCTAACTAGAAAATGGGTCTACTTTATTGCGCAGCAGTGCACATCCAAAGTGCCACCATGAGTTCTTTTCTGAGAATTTCCTTTCAATAGCAGATCATGTTATGATCAGCCACTACATTTTTCCATTCACTACCTTCACGCTGCTCCTCTTCTTCTTGTCCCGGTGGATGACAGGTTGGCCATGAGCCAGCAGTGTGCCCTGGGGGCCAAGGTGGCCAATGGGATCCTGGGATGCATTAAAAAGAGCGTGACCAGCAGACTGAGGGAGGTGATCCTCCCCCTCTGCTCTGCCCTGATCAGGCCTCACCTGGAGCCCTGTGTCCAGCTCTGGGCTCCCCAGTATAAATAAGACAAGGACCTGCTGGAAAGAGTCCAGAGGAGGGACACAAAGATGATAAAGGGCCTGGAGCATCTCTCTGATGAGGAGAGGCTGAGAGACCTGGGGCTGTTCAGCCTGGAGAAGAGAAGATTGAGATGGGATCTGATCAATGCTTATCAATATCTGAGGTGAGGGAGGCAAAGGGATGAGGTCAGATTCTTTTCAGTGGTGTGTGGGGACAGGACAAGGGGCAATGGCCACAAACTGGAGCACAGGAAGTTCCGCACCAACGTGCACAAGAACTCCTTCCCGGTGCGGGTGACGGAGCCCTGGCACAGGCTGCCCAGGGAGGGGTGCAGTCTCCTTCCCTGGAGACATTCAGGATCTGTCTGGACACCCACCTGTGTGACCTGCACTAGGGAGCTGCTTTGGCAAGGGGGGTTGGACTCGATGATCTCTAGAGGTCCCTTCCAACCTCTGCAATTCTGTGGTTCTTCTCATCTTTCCTTTCATGTTTTCTACCCCACCTGGACAAGGACAATCTGCAACCATGCGATTTTTACCCTACCATGTGGAACAACCATGGGGAGGTGAGACCGGAGCAGTTCACAAGAATCAATTCTGGAAGAGAGGGGTGTTGCTTGGCAAAACACCTGCTGTCAGTGATGTCATGGTTTGTTCGTCCTCGTGTTCCTCTTATTTTGCCAGGAGGCTGAATGGCGAGGCTTCTGCCCCACACCGGCTGTCTCCTGTGCAGTGCTCTGCCTGTCTTCCAGACGAGGGCAGCCCCAACTGGCAGGAGAAAGCAGCTGGCCCCTGCAGCTATCTGCAAGAGGGCTCCTCTTCCATTGCAGTGCAAAGCCAAATGCTTCGTATAAATCTCCCTGGAAAGTTGTTCCCTTCACACACCTCAGCAGCTGATCTCCAGTTTTGTGGCACAGTCTACCAACCAAACTCACTGTGTAGTGAGGGGCACTGAGCCCAGAAGTGCTCCTGTGAGAGCTCTCCTTCTGAAAGAATATCCCCCACACTGAGAACGTGTGAGCAAATCCTCGCTCGCAACTGGATTCCTACAGCCTCTTGGGGACCCTGTTTACTCACATAGCAGTCTTACAAAATACTAATAAAAAAACATAAAAAACTACTTTGCATTTACTTGAAATTGTTATCCTATTCAGCAAAGAATCATCTTGCGTCTTTATAGCTTACACAATTACTATTCTTGATTAACAACAAAAACTGATGAGCTGGCCTTTCCAGAAGCCATAAGCAGAGTCAGCCAAGCAGAAAATATATGTGAAGGGAAAACAATTAAAAGTTATTTTAGTTGTTACATTGCTGTAGATTGTTATATTTACATATTTTTTTTCTATACAGTATGAAAATCTCCTTTCCATGCACAGGCTACTTTTCCAGTGACATTAGATGGATATAAAATGTCAGATTTCTATATTAGTCACATCAGTTTTGGATTAGTAAGCAACACGCGTGTGGCAGTTTTGAGGCTTCCTTTTATAATTGTCAAATAGATGAACACAATACAGAACGATTTTGATTGCTGGAGCTATAATGCTTACAGTCCAAAGCAGTGATATGAATCAGGCAGGACTGGCTGTAGTACTGAAAAGGAGGATGTGCAGCTCAGGCAGTATGCATGCTCTCATAAAGTGCATGGCATGATACAGAAACCTGCAAAAGAATTACATAAAAGCATACAAAACACATGTACAAAAAATATAAAGCATTTTGCAGGTGCTGTTATGCTGCTGTGTCCTGAAACACTTTGCTTTATAGAGCGCTGTGCCTGGGTATAACAGATTATAAAGAATCAGCCTCGATCTTCCAGTTTAAATTTGTATTGATCATAGAAAGGCAGTAATATGTTGAAAAATCTTCTACACATCAACAAAATGCTCACAGCTAAATAATTACTGAGGGAGAAATCCAGTAAAACCTGGAGGAGCAGTGTTCATCTGGAGGAGTGACAATTTTCAAGTTAGGTCTGATTATACAAAATCTGTAGCGACTTCCTCTGTGTCCAGCTGTGGGCTGCCCCGTACCAGAAAGAAATAGACGTATCGCAGGCAGTCTGGTGAAGGGCCACAGATCTGATGAGGAGACTTGAGCAGGCTGAGATAGCTGCGACTCTTCAGACTGGGGAAGAGAAGGCTTGTGAGGGTGTCCCCAGCGTGCACAGATGTCTGAATGGAGGCGGTGAAGGAGATGGAGACAGGCTCTATTCAGTAGTGGACGGTGAATGGACAAGAGGCACAAATTGAAACACAAGCAGCTCCATCTTGACAGAAGGAAATGCTTCTTTCCAGTGAGAGTGACCACGCAGCAGCACAGGTTGCCCAGAAATGTGGTGGAGTCTTTGTCCTTGAAGACATTCAAAAGCTCCCTGGGTGCTGTCCTGGGCAACCTGCTGCAGCTAGCCCTGCGTGAGCACAGGGGTTGGGCTAGTTGACCTCCAAAGCTCTCTTTCAGCCTCCAGCACACTGTGCCTCTGATACTCCCGGCAATTTTCAGAGTTTCTCACGTCACCTAGTCTGCTACCACTGTTCAAGAGAGTTAGTGCAGTCTGTGGATGCCAGGTGCCACCGCTCAGAGCAGATACAGGACAGATAGAAGAGCCATGTTCAGGCCTTCTATGAGAGGTGCTGATCTTAATTTTGAAGTAGGTCAGAGCATCTCAGAACGTCTTACATGTGCCTCCAGAGCAGTGGTAGCAGCTATGGAAGCATCTCTCTGGCACTTCTTTGGAAGCATCTTTCAGTCTGGTCAGATCAAATAATCAGCCACAATGATTCAAGAAGGATGCGGAGCTGTTGGGGCAGGTCCAGAGGAGGCCACGAAGATGATCAGAGGGCTGGAGCACCTCCCCTACGAGGACAGGCTGAGAGATTAGGACTCTTCAGCCTGGAGAAGAGAAGGCTGCAGGGGGACCTGATAGCAGCCTTCCAGGACCTGAAGGGGCCTACAGGAAAGCTGGGGAGGGGCTTTTTACAAGGATAGGTAATGACAGGACAAGAGGTAATGGTTATAAACTGACAGAGGGTAGATTTAGACTGGGTATAAGGAAGAAATTCTTCCCTGTGAGGGTGGTGAGACACTGGCACAGGTTGCCCAGAGAAGCTGTGGATGCCCCCTCCCTGGAAGTGTTCAAGGCCAGGCTGGATGGGGCTTTGGGCAGCCTGGTCTGGTGGGAGATGTCCTTGCCCATGGCAGGGGGGTTGGAACAAGATGGTCTCTAAGGTCCTTTCCAACCTGAACCATTCTATGATTCTGTGATTCTAATGATTATTTGATGATTATTATTCTGTCCAGGACATCCAGACAGATGTCCTGGACAGAAGGGGACCTGAACTGTTTGCTGCCATACTGAGCACAACGGGCACTGAATTAGCTAGGTCTTTCTGGGCCTCAATTCTGCTAATACTAAGAAAAGGACTGGCAAAAAATGAAGGCCTTTTAGGTATCTGAGCTGCTCAGGTGCACTGGTCCTCTCCAGATTCAGCGAGGTGAGCAGATGCTCGTTAATATGTCTTTACCATGATATCTTTGGTTTTGACATGTGCCAGCTAGATCTGTTTCTCCATGTAGAAACTGTGAGACATCAAGTTGTGACAGCCAGTGTTGGAATAATACATCGCCCTCTCTGTACTGAGAGCTATTACTATTCAAACGTTTGTCTTTTACTACTGTTGAATGGTTTTTGTCTTTACTAGCCAAAATAAAATTGAAGTAGACAAAATGAAAGGACAAAGAAAAAGAGACAACAGAATGGAAACATGGTGTTGTATCAAACTCATGGCAAGCTGTCTCCAATAACAGAATTTCCTGCTACCTGCTGTCATTCAGGAGCCCTGAAAGCTGAATTGGATTGAAGAGTCCTCTATAGTATACACAGAAACAGACACATGCATGCCCTAGTATCAATCTTCAGGTTGGACGAGGAGTATAGGAAGAAAGCAGGTGTGAAGATGTGTGAATGCTGTGACACCTAGTCCTTTCCATCCTGCCCTAAGATGCCCCCACAGGTCCTGGTCACTCCAGAAACCAAATGAAATCAACCAATCTTTTGCCAAATAAACTTTCTATTAACAAACGTTGCTGATTTGTGTGGCTATTGATGGCTATGAGCTGTTCAGAAGGGACAGGCAAGGAAGGAGAGGAGGAGGCGTTGCCTTCTACATCAACAAAGGAATAGAATGTGAATAGAATGTGAAGAGCTGTCCCTGAAGAGTGGCCATGAGGAAATTGAAAGCCTATGGCTGAGAGTTAGAGACCAAGGCCCAAAGGGAGCCTTGTAACTGGTGTCTACTACAGGCCATCCAATCAAGCGGGGTCTGTTGATGAAATCTTCTACCTCCAGCTACAGGAGGTGTCACAATCACAAGCTCTCGTCCT
This sequence comes from Penelope pileata, assembly GCA_013396635.1. Taxonomy (NCBI): domain Eukaryota; kingdom Metazoa; phylum Chordata; class Aves; order Galliformes; family Cracidae; genus Penelope; species Penelope pileata. The sequence continues at coordinate 48,546 of WBMW01001379.1, forward strand.
GCTTGGGGACTTCAACCACCCAGACATCCGCCGGAAAAGTAGGAAGCTCCTGGAATGCATTGCGGATAACTTCTTGAGCCCCACCAGAGGGATTCGATACTGGATCTGTTTCTCACCAACACAAGTGAACTGATTGGTGACATCAGGATTGGAGGCTGCCTGGGCTGTAGTGACCATGCAATGGTGGAGTTCACAAAGAGTAAAATCACAATGCTGAATATTAGGAAAGCCAAGCTAGGGGATGAAAGGATAGAGCACAGCCCTGCTGAAAAGGATGTGGGGGTACTGGTAGATGGCACCTGGACAGGAGCCAGCAACGTGCCCTCACAGACCAGAAAGCCAACTGCATCCTGGGCTGTATCAAAAGAAGCACGGCCAGCAGATCCAAGGAGGTGATCCTCCCCCTTTGCTCTGCGCTGTGAGACCTCACCTGGAGCACTGTGTCCAGATGTGGAGTCCTCAGCACAGGAGGGATGTGGGCCTGTTGGAGCCCAGCCAGAGGAGGGCCACAAAAACAATCCAAGGGATGGAACACCTCCCAGCGAGGACAGGCTGAGAGCTGGGGCTGCACAGCCTGGAGAAGAGAAGGCTCCAGGGACAGCTGATAGCGGCCTTTCAGTACCTAAAGGGGACTACAAGAATGAAGGGGACAGACTCTTTAGCAGGGTCTGTGGTGGCAGGACAAGGGGGAATTGTTTCAAACTAAAAGAGGAGAGATTTAGATTATATATATCAAATTCCAACATGTTAATGTAGGACAGCATTTAGTCACCTAAAGACTTGAGGTTAGTGTGCCAAACCCATGCATTCTTCTGCCTTCTCTTACCATACAGGCATCCAGGATCGCATTTTGTTCTGCTAATTGAACATTTTGGTATCACATGCTTACATCAGCTGTATGTAAATGAAAAAGGCCTTAATGTGTTTGTTAATGAAAGAAGTTACACTGGTATATTAAAGAAGAGTTTATTTAACTTACTTTAATTTAAAGGCCACTTAGCACACTGAGCATTAATGATCTATAGTAAATGTATTCTCTCGAAGGATTTCTCCATTATTGGGTGTTCTCAGAGAAGAGTCTACAGTCTACATTATATATATAGGATTTAGATAAATTGCTACACTGGGTAACACAGTGTGATAAATGGACATTAATTCAAGCTAAATTATGATGAGATTCCTTCAGAGGAATTATTATATCCCTATGAATACAAGACAGCCTCTGTATCTGACGGTTTCTTGGGAAGCCAGACATTTCTGTGTGTTACAGCAAATTGCCGATGTACTCATTATAATAACATTAATCATGATGACTCCATTTGTCAGTTCCATTCTAATTAAGCATTGCTGCAGTAATGGACCATTATTTTAAAGTGTTATCACAGGCTGTTTACAATGAGTTTCGTAGAGTCAGGTGCCAGAACTTAGCGGTCTCAAGTCAGGTGTGACTCTCCCACGGCTGCGAGGTGAGTGAGGTGCAATAGGAAAGTCACACCAGACCAGGCACGTCCAACCCAGCGCAGCTCGTCATGGCGGCTGCAATGGCCCTTCGCTGCGGAGCAGCACAGCACGGCCCAGGGAGCGCATCGTCACCCAGCAGCGACAGCAGAGCTGCAGCCCTAGCTCCATTCACGGCAAATGATTCTGTGCGTTCTGATACATGGGCTAAACACAGTCCTATGAATGGTGAGAAAATGCAGCCTTGCTTTCTGTTGTGATAAAGGAATTTGGGAATAAGTTTCAAGATTGCCAAAAAAATCAACAGTTTCATATATACATGTAACTCCATTTTCAGTCAACAGAAGTACATTACCAGCAAATTTTCAAATGGAATGTACGGAGTCGTGATCAGATATTCAACTCAAAAATTTGGTCACGTCTCTCTATTGGAATTCTACAAGCCCTATCCTTCCAGGGAAAAATATCCCTCGCTTCACAACTACTCCTCATTCATGTCATCACTTTCTGGTGGTGTGTACATTTGCGAACAGCTATTTTCAATTATGAAGAACAGGAATAGTAAAATGTCATCAAAATCTCTGATGAACACCCTGAGAAGTCACTGAGAATTGCAGCCACTGCCATCGAATCAGACTGATGAATTAGTTTTACAAACAAGGTCAAATATCTGACTAGTTTCATGTTTTTGTTGTTCTTTAATTTAAAATACAAAAACATAAAAAATACAAGAAGTTTTGTGACCTATATACATTAACTCTATTATGTATTTTACACGTGGCCCAAGGCAGCTCCTCCTCCCCCAGCGCGGCCCAGGCAGGCTGCAAGGTTGGGCACCCATGCATTGGACTGACCCAGGCATGCCACCCACTGCACTGGCTCTGGCCGGGACGGAGTTAATCTTCATAGCAGCCTGTGTGGGAATATGTGTTTGTTTGCTGAGCAAAATGGCCTTGATTACACACCAATGTTCAGCTGAACAATGGCATGAAGAGTTTCTTTGCTTCCCATGCTGACCTCCAGGCAGTAGGCTTAGGGGCGGGCAAGAGGCCAGCAGGGGACACAGCGGGACAGCTGGCCTCAGCTGACCAAAGGGATAGCCCGTGTCGTAAAATGGGCTTAGCAAGAAAAGCTGAGAGAAGGAAGGAAAAAGAGGAGGACATACATGCTGACGGCCTTGGTGTTCTGAAGCAGCCGCCAGGCTTGCTGAGGCCCTCCTTCCCAGAAAGCAGCTGACATCCACCCATCACTGGGAAGCGAGAATTCCCCACGCTGCTCTCCCTGTGCATGCAGCTTCACTTCTTGCATCAAACTGTCATTGTCTCAAAGTTTTTATTGCTTCCCTGCTGTCGTGGTTTAACTGGTAGCAGCTCAGCACCACACAGCCATTCACTCACTCCCTTGCAGCGGGGTGAGGGCAAGAAGCAGAAAAGAAGGTAAAACTCATGGGTTTAATAGGACAGAAAAGGAAAGTAAAATAATAATAAAGGAATACACAAAACAAGTGACACACAACACAATTGCTCACCGCCCACCGACTGATGCCCAGCCAGTCCCCAAGCAGTAACCAGTTTGGGTCAGCGGGGCTGGCTCTGTCCCCCCCCCAGCTCCCCGCACACCCCAGGCCCTCGCTGGCAGGGCAGAAGGGGAAGCTGGGATGTCCTCGGCTCCGTGTCAGCACTGCTCAGCAGCAGCTGAACCATCGCTGTGCTATCCGTGTTCTTCTCATCTGAACCACGTCTTGCTCCAATTATCGGAGCAAGGGGGGACATTCTTTGATATACCTGGAGTGAGATTAAGACACAAACAAGGTCAAATGCTGTCCAACCAGTTTAATACAAATTCTAGTCAGCAAGGGCGATGGGGATGGGAAGGCAGGCGATAGTAAAAGGATAGCACTTAAGAGCGAGAGTTATGTATAAAAAGCAGGGATAGTCACCACCATGGCTCCTGCGCCCTTGGATCAGGCCAGGAATATCTTCAGGCCTGTGCGGGAGCAAGGGAGCAAGAGCGCAGGGGGAGCAGCGGTGCAGGCAGGCAGTGGGCCGTCAGGCCTGTGGCAGCAGCAGCAGGCCTCGGGCAGCAGGTACCAGGCCCCAGGCAGCAGGTAGCAGGATCTCATGTCTCAAGTAGCAGGTACTGTTCCCTTGCTGGAGGGGTCTTTTTGTCCTCTTTTTCTGGCAGTGTGGCATTCCTGGGCACCGAGTGTAAGGGAAACATGAAGTCACAGCCTGAATTAGTGATTGAGCACCTGGTGAAGGGCAGTGGCTGGCCTAAGGAACACCTGTGCCCCCCTCCATGTGACCAGGAGGGGTGGACCCAGGGTGGGACTACCCTGGGCTTATTTAAGATCCAGCCACTGAGTCGAGAGGATCTCCGCTGTGTGGGACCTGACTGTTCCTCATCTTGGTGGGAGATCGCGATTGTGAGTACGATATCTTTTGTTCTCTGTCATTAAACCTTTAATACTTTACCTGGGATTGCTTCTGTGATTGCACCACACCGAGGTAAATGTCAGGTGCAGCACCCATGGACATGCACAGCATGCATATCCCCTCTCGGTGGTTGCCTCCCTCAAGGTGCCCCCACAAAAGGCTGCTAATCAGCCATTTATCCACTGCTTATCTCTTGTTGCTCCTTGTCTGCAAGCCTTCAGGCAGCAGGTAGGTGGGCAAACTTTGGGACAAAAGAGTTTGGAAGCAGCCTCTTACACCCCAAAGCCCAGCACTATCCTAGGTGCTAGGAGGAGAATTAACTCTTTCCCAACTGCAACCCGGACATCTGCACTCTAGCTCTCCCAGATGGAGATCCTGATGCAGGAAGATTGAGTATGTGGCTGAGTGGGGGCTCAGATGTTGGCCAGGGTCAGCTCAGCTCGATGCACAAATGTGTACATTTTGGAAGTTCTCTGATGAAACTGTCATATGCATTTAATGCTTCCACAAAATAAGTAAGTTCCATTGCTAATTTGTGCTTTCAGGTGTTATTTCGGTTGGATATCCCTGCAGCCTGCCAGTTTTGCCTTTTTTTGCTGCGGCTGTGCCAGCTTCTCATGCATATGGTGGCAAGCTCTGGCTCTGCAGTTGTGGCTGCGATACGGAGCAAAGGCTCCTCGGAGTACTAACGAGACGTTTTGATCTCTTTTTAGCAGGTATTCTTTATTAGCACGAGCGGGTCGTGCCAGGGAAAATTCCACCTAGGCATGTCCTGAAGTAGTTTGGCAAGCATGCTGTTTGTTACCATACGTATTACATATTCACTACACTCCATTACATATTCATTACATTACATAATCCTCTATGCATATTCATACAATCCTTCCTTCACATGATCCTTCTTCCATTTGGTCATCTTTTTCTGAGTCAGTTTGAGTGGTTGGTTTTAGGTCCTCTAATTTGGTGGTCCCCAAACTCGCCTCCAGAGGCCAGGCCTTGTTTTCTGCAGCTTCATCTTCAAGTTATGGGTACATTCTATCGTCCTTCCTGGGACATACATGTTCCTCATCCCGATAAGCTAAGCTAGCTAGGCTAAACATCCTGCCCTAGTCAAACGGCTATTCCTTATCTCCCTTTAGGCCCTACACAAATGCTGATTTGAAAATTCTCAGGCCTTCAGCTCCCTCTTTGTTCTACAGTTCAAAGCGCTCCCCGCTCCTGCCACCCATCCTCCATCAGCTACATTAATAATGTCAAGCACTCAGCCTGACATGAGGGCATCAGATCCAGTCTCTGCCATACTCACAGCCTCTGGAGGGGTGAATATGTGAGAATCATCACCTGTCTGCAGGGAGCTTAATCTGGCTGGATGCTGACCAAAGCTCATGCTTTGTGACTCACTCTCCAGGTATGTTCAGTATCCCCACGCCTTCGGAAATACTGCCTGGAAGGAAGCTACCTAATGGTTCAAAGATATTGCATATGCAGAGGAAGAATTTACTTTTCTCCCTACACATTTCAAGTCCTTGGTTTTTTTGCTGAGTGACTGAGAATGAAAATAGGTCATGCCATGCTGAAGTAGAAGCTACAAGTTCTCACCAGCTATACCTGACATTATTTCCAGATGTTCCAGCTCCAGCCATCATGGCCCACTGCAGGGATGCTGGCAGAGGGGCTGTCACTGTGATCTCTTTGTACCAGCCTTTGTGTACCCGCCAGCTCTGCTCCTGACTTTCCTGGCAGGATGGCATATTGCCCTTGTCTACAAAATCCATTACAATACAGAGACATTCTGTTGCTTAAACAAGGGTCTTAATTTCCTATTCATGAAAAGTTTAAGTGACAATTCCAGGGCATCTTAAACAATAGCCATTTGTACAGAGGCTTGAGCGGAAACTGCATTTGCATCCTTGAAGGGCATTCTCATTGAACAAAGCAGTATGGGGCCTCACACCTTGGAGAGACAAGATGATCCCCTGCCTCTCACCATAGTTTTGTCAAGTCTAACCCACTGTTTTCCTGCCAGCAGGCTGAAGTGATATTTCACATCCAAATGTGGGAGAGTCGAGCGGAGGGCTACAAAGATGATGGAGGTCTGGAGCACCTCCCTGATGGAGAAAGGCCGAGAGATCTGGGGCTGTCAGCCTGGAGAAGAGAAGGCTGAGGGGGGGGATCTGATCAGTGCTTATTAATATCTGTGGATGGGGCCAGGCTATTTTTGGTGGTGCCCAGCAGCAGGATAAGGGGCAGCAGGCACCAACTGGAACCCAGAAAGTTCCATCTCAACATGAGGGTAAACTCTCCTGTGAGGGTGCCAGAGCTGTGGAACAAGCTCTTCTTCTCTGAAGGGAAGGACATTTTCCCATGTAACCTGCTGTAGGGAACCTTCTTTACTGGAGGGGCTGGACTGGGGGATGTTCAGAGGCCCTTCCAACTCCTACAGTTCTGTGGTTCTGTGATTCTGTGAGAGCTTCACGAGGAATTGCCTGTGTATCACAGGAACAGTTTGCTCCTCTCTTAACCTAGCAAGACTGAAGGAGAGCAGAAGTATAAAAAGTCTAAAAAATGGAAGAGTAAGACCCAGGAAGAGTAATCTCAGGAACCAGCATCTCTTTGTAGGGAATGAATAATCACATTTCCTGCTGTCACTGTTCTGAAAACCCCCATAGCTGCTGCACTGTGAATCTCCCCTGAAGGGTACCCGAGCACTGGCATTGACTACTGGAGAGGAAGGAGGCTCTGTTCGTCCACCCCCTGCTGTCTTTCTGTATTTCTGGGAGCTGCACTACCCCTCTTGAACACAGCCTCTTGGGACATCCAAAGAGCAAGACCTTTCAGCACAGACCCAGTTCTGGGGTCTTGCTGGCTGAAGGGGTAAGCGGTGAGTTTTAATGTAGCAAGGCTGGAAGGGCTGGTGGTTTCCTTCCAGAGGAGGTGTCCCCAGCAGCAGATGTCTCTCACAAGAAGAGTCTCAAAGGGGAAAATTGGAGATTTCTGCCCCCTCTGTAACTCTGGGTTGCCTTTGCTGGGGGCGACTGCGTCTTGAAGGGGGATGGAGTATGGTAAATGCCAGCCTGTAGCAATGACACAGGCATTGACACTGGGAGGTGAGACAACTGTCTGCACTGAACTTCTGCTGTAAAGGGTCGCTCACAAATGCCATGCTTTCCACAGAGCTGCAAGGTAAGCCATGCGTGGAGAACAGCTGGTGACTGACAGTAAGAGAGTGGTGCGAGGTGTGAAGGAGGACTCACAGAGTCAAACAGGATGTGCGATATGGCTGAGTAAGCACTGGTGGTTGAACCTGAAAATTCCAGAAAAGTGATTTTTGAATGTTTCTTAAGTGAGTTCTGTGACACTGTATTCTCAAGTGCATGAACACCTGCTCCACTCAGAAATGCTAGTTCATGAAAGCCGTCCTGTGCCCTCTGGTGAACTGCCAGTCACCATCGGAAAGTCTGTCCCAGGTCTGTGGGGCAGAGAGGGCAGTCACAGTCACAGCTGTGAAAACAAGGGTGTAAGCAGACAGAAGGGATCTGCACTGGAGCTGAAGCACAATTTGCACTGCACTGAGTGTGTCTGGATGGACTTGTTGCTTTTTGCTGCTGGAGCAGAGAACCCACGTGTCTCCCGAAAGCAGATCCTGCTGCGGTCTGAGCCAACACTGGCTGCAACCTGCAGGTTGATTAAATTCTGCCTCTCTCTGTATGATGTCTATGATTAGATTGTCTTTTTCTTTTATTTATCTACAATTATTTGCTGCATTGTGTACAGTTTTGAGAGTTTTACTTCTAAAATTTGACTATTTAATACTGAAATGTATAGCAGGTATAAGGTTCTGCACCTGGGATGGGGCAGCCCAGGCTCTGTGTACAGACTTAGGCATGAGAGCCCCAAGGAAAGGGATCTGGGGGTTCTGGCTGATGGCAAGCTGAATGTGAGTTAGCAGTGTGTGCTGGAGCCAAAAGGGCGAGCAGTACCTTGGGGTACTGTCCCCTCTGCTCTGCCTGCTGCGACCTCACCTCCAGCACTGGGTGCGGGTGTGGGTGCCACAGTATGAGGACATAAAGCTATTAGAGAGCATCCAGAGGAGGACTATGGAGATGGTGAAGGGTCCAGAGGGCAAGGTGTGTGAGGAGCAGATGAGCTCCCCTGGTTTCTTTGGCTCAGAGAAAAGGAGGCTGAGGGGAGGCTCCCTCATGGCGGCCCTGCGGCTCCCTCATGGCGGCCCTGCGGCTCCCTCATGGCGGCCCTGCGGCTCCCTCATGGCGGCCCTGCGGCTCCCTCATGGCGGCCCTGCGGCTCCCTCATGGCGGCCCTGCGGCTCCCTCATGGCGGCCCTGCGGCTCCCTCATGGCGGCCCTGCGGCTCCCTCATGGCGGCCCTGCGGCTCCCTCATGGCGGCCCTGCGGCTCCCTCATGGCGGCCCTGCGGCTCCCTCATGGCGGCCCTGCGGCTCCCTCATGGCGGCCCTGCGGCTCCCTCATGGCGGCCCTGCGGCTCCCTCATGGCGGCCCTGCGGCTCCCTCATGGCGGCCCTGCGGCTCCCTCATGGCGGCCCTGCGGCTCCCTCATGGCGGCCCTGCGGCTCCCTCATGGCGGCCCTGCGGCTCCCTCATGGCGGCCCTGCGGCTCCCTCATGGCGGCCCTGCGGCTCCCTCATGGCGGCCCTGCGGCTCCCTCATGGCGGCCCTGCGGCTCCCTCATGGCGGCCCTGCGGCTCCCTCATGGCGGCCCTGCGGCTCCCTCATGGCGGCCCTGCGGCTCCCTCATGGCGGCCCTGCGGCTCCCTCATGGCGGCCCTGCGGCTCCCTCATGGCGGCCCTGCGGCTCCCTCATGGCGGCCCTGCGGCTCCCTCATGGCGGCCCTGCGGCTCCCTCATGGCGGCCCTGCGGCTCCCTCATGGCGGCCCTGCGGCTCCCTCATGGCGGCCCTGCGGCTCCCTCATGGCGGCCCTGCGGCTCCCTCATGGCGGCCCTGCGGCTCCCTCANCCAGCTGGGCGAGGGGAGGGATTGTCCTGCTCTGCACTGTGTGGCCCCATCTAGAGCACTGTGTGCAGTTCAGGTGCCACAATATAAGAAGGACACAAAACTGTTAAAGAGCACCTGAAGGAGGGCTACAAAGATAGTGAAGAGGGGCAAGATGTATGAGGAGCAGCTGAGGTCCCTTGGTTTGTTCAGCCCAGAGAAGGGGAGACTGAAGAGAGGCCTCATGGCATCCTGCAGCTCCCTCACAGGGAGTGGAGGGGCAGCGCTGATCTCTGTGCTCTGAGCACAGCAACAGGGCCTGAGGGAACAGCACGGAGCTGCATCTGGGGAGGGTCAGGTGCGGGTAAGAGAAAGGCTCTGCCCCAGCGGGCAGCGGGTGTGCAACGGGCTCCCCAGCGCAGCGGGCACAGCCCCATGCTGCCGGAGCTCAGAGAGTCCTTGGACATCACTCCCAGACATAGGGTTTGGGTGGAGCTGTGAGGAGCCAGGAGCTGGCATCGGTGATCCCCCTCAGTCCCTTCCAACTCAGAATATTCTGTGGTTCTGTGATTTGTAAGGAGGGGAGATTTAGCTGGGACATTAGGAAGAAAATGTTCACTGTGAGCTGCCACACTAGAACAGGGTACCCAGAGCTGTGAATATCCCATCCCTGTAAGTGTTCAAGGCTAGGTTAGATGTGGCGATGAGCAACCTGGTCTAGAGCAAGGATGATCTTTAAGGTCCCTCCCAACTCAAAGCATTCCATGATTCTACGATGTCAAGCCAAACCTTGAGCAACAGCTGCTTTGGAAAACCTCCCTGCCCAGTTTTATTGCTGAGCATGATGTCATACAGTGCGGGTTATCCCATCCATCAGCTGGGGTCATCTGTCCTGGCTGAGTCTCCAGCCACTCTCTTGCCCACTCCCACCCCATTGGCTGGAGGTCAGAGTGGAAAACAGAGAGGTCCTTGATACTGTGCAAGGGCTGTTCAGAAACAGCTGAACATCTATGTGTTATCAACACTGTTTTAGCTACAAATCCAAAACACATCTCGATGTGGCCTGCTATGAAGAGACTTAACTCCATCTTGGCAAGACCTGGTGCAACCTTCATTAGTAAAACAGTAGGAATTTGGGACAGGAGGTGGGGGTGATGCGGGCGCATTTACCATAATGTCTTGGATGTTCTTTAAAATTTGCAATACATCAGTTGCTAGAATTCTGGCTAAAATTGAGACACAGAATATGGGAACTCAGTCCAAAAAAAGTGTTCTTGTCCAATTCAAATGGATATACCCTTACCATTGTGTTGCAAAATGAATACACGGGCGTTCAATGTGGCAGCACTGGCCAGCACAAGCAGGATGTGTGTGATGATGACCCAAGCATCTTGCCCACAACTCGTTACACAGAGCTGCTGCCATTAGATGTTAGATGGACACAAAGATGAGCTTGCAGCAACATTAGTAACACCACAGATAAACCACATTACGCCTATGCATCCAAGGGTAGATGCACTGTATGTAAAAGTCAATGGAAATAATTCATCACTCATTAGCTATAGTTTTTTCAAAAATACATATTTTTTTATACTAGTAGCAGTTAGTAAAATTAACCCCACATCTACTGGCACTTGGATGTAGATTACACACATCTCAAAACACGGGAAGGACACTCTGCTGCAGGGAAAGGAAGAGCTTGTTTGCGCTCTTCTGCATGCAGCCCTGTCTCTGTAGGTGGCCACTGCTGACCGGGCAGAAGTTTGGGCTGTTCCCATCTTTCACACAGCAGACAAGTTATTTTTGCGTAGAACGAGAGGGCAGCTGGGAATAAAATTTCAGTCCCCGAGCACTCCCCTTCCCTTCTGCTTGTCCCCTGTCTTGGCAGGGCAGGACAGCAGAGACCCGCGCCCACGCAAAGTAGGAAAAGCCTGAGTGAACTCATGACGGCCTTCAGAGACCGGGATCTGGTACCATTTCCAAGTGATCCAGTGCATGAGGTGAAGAGAAATCTGAAAGAAGGTTTTTGGAACTTAAAAAAATTACTTTTATTTTAGGAACCAATAAAATTATGGTAGATATTTACAAATAATTATCTCACATAAAGGTTACATAAAATCAAATGTCACAGTAACAGTCACTCTCATGAAAAGACACACAGATATTGAACTACGCCAATCTTATTGCATGTTTCTTCAACTAATCTAAAAATAAAAAGTGTTGCAGTCAACCATTTAACTTAGAATAAAATCACAAATTTCAGTCTTGACAAGAAAAAGAAATAAAAGATTTAAAAAAACTTCGAAAGGCCCATCCCTTATGATCCACACCGTAGCACGCCCGTTCCCCAACCCACCTCCCACTTTGCTCCCCCAAACAAAACGCAAAACAAAATCCCCAAAATAATGTTCAACATCTTTGGCAAATTGGCACTGCTGTAATTACATTCAAATATTATAACACACAAAAGCAACACACAGCACTAAGGAAAAACACCAAAATTTCAAGTCTGTTCTTTTCCTACTAGAAAAAAAGAATACAAAACATACACATTTTAAGAAGCAATTTTTCATCTGTTTTGCAACAGATGTTATCCCCTACTTTCAAAGGCAATTCAGCAGTTATTTTTATGAGTTTTCTTGTGTGTTTTTTTCTGTTTGTATGCATTTTTCAAGGAAAGGAGGCTGTTTTATTTTTTTCTCTCCCTCTCTTTCTTTTCCTCTTATAAGAAGTAAGCTTCAACGCAGGCATTGCAGACTTTGGTGGATAGAATAGATATGTATTTCTTTGTTGCTAGAAGTTCCTAATAGAAAGTAGTTTGTCTATAAGAAAAAAGAAAAAGAAAAAAAGAAAAAAGCCTGTTTTTTTTTTCTTGGAAATAAATTCCATTTGCAATGAAACGATTTTCTGTAATTTCAGAATGTACAAAGGCCACTAGAAAGTGAAAAACCAGGACGAAGTTTCTTTGCAATACAAGGCTGAACGAAGCAACAGAAAGACCTAAATGCCCAAGGCCCGCGGTCCTGTCTCACTCTGCAAGGCAGGAGTAGAAAAGCCAGGACACAGGAGTCTCACAGCGTGGTCACTGAGCGCGAGGGTCACCAGCAGCGTCAGGTCCATCCACCACAGCTCCCTGAGACCGGGAGACTTGGATGTGCCTACGGGTGCACATGGATCTCTACTCATGTTCACTCACACTCGCTGCAGTGCTGAGATGGCACTTGGCATGCACCAAGCGCCTCTTTAAGATGCTCTTCACTCAGTATTCGCACACCACCAGAAAAGAAATACTAACTGATTTTATCCTTTAGGATGCTTTCTATTTGTCTTGCTGCTGTAACGCGTATCTGAAGTCAGAGTGGGTTTCTGCCTGCGGGGCACAGCAGTGTGGGGCAGCTCCTGGCCAGAGTCTGGAGCCGCCCGCTGCTGCCCGGCTCTGCTGCAGCGCGAGTGCCCGCAGCGGGGGGCTGGGACGTGTGCCAGCAGCCCGGCACGGCACTGCCCTGATGCCCACAGGGCTGCGGCTTTGCGCAAGGCTGCAGGGTGCAGCACCCAGGAGCTGCTGGCCCCAATCTTCTCAGTGAATCCACAAGGAAATGCAGTTTTCCCAACATTTGGAGGGTGGGTCATTTCAGCATTGTGCTCCCATCGCAGACCGTGGCCACACGTGTCCCAGTGACGCACATATGTGCACATACACACGGGAAAGAACACAGCACCATGGAGGACGCTGTACTGAAGCCCTGGAGCTGATCCAGCTGCTGGCCCCACAGGCTAATGGGGTTGCATGCCACAACACTGTGAAGCTGTTGCGTATTTGTGCTTGGAAATAAGCAACTTAAGATGGCTTCAATTAGCCTTTGTGTTAAAGGGCTTGCAGAAGAGAAAAAATAAAAGAAAATATAAAAAAGAATACAATCCCATCAGTCAGGACAGGGTATGGCAAAATGCTTATCAACAGGAAGAGGCTGCCAGCGCCGTGCAGCGAGTGAGCGCGCCTCCCCTGCACAGCCACTGCGCCCTGCAGCAGCTCTGCCACAGAACGGCCATGGGAGGGTTACAAAAGCCCCAGCAGATTTCTGTTGAACTTCACCTTCGCACCATTCTTTTTTCTTTTTTTCATTTTCCTTTTTTTTCCTCCTGGTGCTGTTTCTTCCTTTTCTGTCTCCCTTGCACAGGCCCTGCCCTGAGCCTGCAGTCCCAGCACAAATGAATCTCTGTTTCGCCATCTCCACATCTCTGGATAAAACACCTGCTTCTGGCCTCAGGGCCCAGATCCTGGAGCACTGTTCTGATCAGACAGCCCGTGAGGCCTTCGCCGTAAGGGTCCAGCGACACTCTGCAGCCAGCGGGAGCCACCTCACAACGATGCCTCTGTAGTCGAACCTTCGGACACAGATGCTAAGCAAATCCAATGCCCACAGTGTATTATGACTTCTTTATGGTCACAGTCCTACAGCATAGGACCAAGGGTTTCCTCAGCAACTTGGTTTATGTAACACCAGTTCATGGCCTCTGCTGATTGAGTCTTCTGTTGGCATTTTCTCTCTCCATCTCTCAGGCCTTAATTCTAGGTCTGTCTGTGCTGGCAATGTACTTGGTAGCTTTACTGCTGGAGCATACGCTACTGAGTCCACCTCACTGCACTGCACAACTCAGTGGTGAAACCGCCTGAAGGCATTCTATGGGGCTGCTTTCTGCAAGGGACTGTCAACGACGTGCCATGCTGCAGCACACAGGGCTCGCCATGCCCTGAACACCCATGCTGTTGGCTGGGTGTCAACGACCCATGCGACTGTTCCAGCAAAGACAAACCAGCCCCAGCAGATTCATCACAGCATTCATCACGTTCTCTTCCCTCTACAACACCACATGGTTGCTCAGTCAGTTTCCACTTCACTCAACACTGCAGCTAGCACCCGCGAGAACAGATTCTATCTCGAGGGTTTTGTCAACATCTCCCAAGCTGGGCTTCTGAGGGAGCGGCCAGCTGCCAGCGATGGCAGACCCACGGTCGTTTGTGCTGCACACAGCACAGGGGAGCACACCTCTGTTTTGGGTTCATGTGCTGTTGGTCTGCTCCTTGCTGCCTCAAGCTGAGCCCCTGAAGCAGAGCTGCAGCACAGGAACCCCACAGTGCTGAACGAGACCCAGACGGTGCACTGGTGTTTGGGACGGGGAGTGAGGGGCAATGCAGGGATCTGCTGACCCCTGGCAGATGAGGCTCACTGTGTCTGCCAGGATTGTTTCTCAGCAATGCCTTGGACAGGTGCACCAGGCGCAGGTCCCTGTCGTGCATGTGCAAGGGTGAGTGTCTCTGATTCCTTCTCCGTGACTGCGAGCAGCAGTGCACAGGCAGGGAGAGGCCTGCACAAGGCCTGCGTACCTGCACCATCGCTGCCCTGCAGCCTTGCTCTGCCTCACTGGGGAGAGGCCACCACCATGTGCTGCAAGATGGCTCTGGCCAAGGGACAGCCCTTAGGGAGTCTTGATGAAAGCACTAAGGCAAATGGGGTCTGAGCATTGCGGGTCACTTCATCCACAGGCATGCAGGGACAAAATGTATGAGGGCTGCTCTGAAAGCAATGCCTCCTGTGCTGCGCTGCTGTCCCACGGCTCCAGAGGCTGATGTTGGCGGTCCGGCAGCAGAGGCTGAACCTTCCCCCCCAGCTCCCGTCCCACGCTGTGGCCGTGTGACAGATGGCAGCAGAGGGGTACTCGGACCCCATGGCGTCTGACAGGGGAGTGCGGGGGGAGCCGAGGGGGGCACTGAATTCCTCCCTGCAGCAACAACGGCACCCACTGACATTCATCGACGCTGCTGAACGCTGATGGAGCCCAGCCAGGGGCTGGGAGCACAGGGAGGGTGCTGGGGCGTTTCTGCAGGGGGACAGGGACGTGAAAGACGAGCCATGTTCTGGATGGCCATGCAGAGCTGTCACACCACAAAATGAAGAGCATCTCGATCTGCACAGATCAGCTCAGAGTGGTGGCTGTGTTGAAAAATAGTGTTTAGTAGCTGAGAATTTGCTCTGTCCAATAGTGTTATTGTGCTCTTTGCATCTGTTGTCATATCCATGGAAATAAATAGGAGGCATTACTTTTGGAGTGACCTACATACCTATTGTGCCTTTCATAAGTCCTCAGACTTGCCAGCAGAGTCTCTGTCCGCAGCACCATAACATCTGCTGCAGTTTCATGTCTTACGTTTTGCCTTCTCAATGTTATCCAAATTAAAGTCATTCAAGTCATTTCCCATGGGGAATTAAAACAATTTTTTAAATGTTTGCTGGGTGGTACTCAGGATCGGCGGAACCACGCACACGTCATTGACGAGAGTTGCTCTTCCTTCGCTGGAAAGACAGAAGCACCAGCCCCAAGTCCAGCCCGACTGCTGCTCCAGTGGTGTCCTTGTAGCTTGGATGGCTCATCCACACCTCTGCTGCGGCCACAGCCCACACCCCTGCATTATTCTGTCCAACGTTTGTTTCTTTTCTCTTCATCGGTGTAAGACAACCTTCCAAGTTCCCGAGTTTACAGAAAAGGCTGACGTATTCAGGATGCGCCCCGCATGTGACGCGCACACCGCAGTCAAGAGCCAGAGGCCCTGCACAGCCCCTCTCCAGGGGCAGGAAAGCCCCTCTGCAGCGCTACCTCCAACAGCCGCGCCGTGTGCCACGATGGCTTGGAAAGGAGGGCACCGGAGCCGAGCTTCGGGAAGCTGCCTAGGTGGATCATTTGTCTGTGCTGTGATTTTTCTTCCACAGAGACGTGTGTGCTTATCAGCCCTCGATTGCTGAGCAATGAAAAGGAGGATTTTTCTTACTGTTATGTTTGTCACATGCTCACAGAACTAAATTCTGGATTGGATGAAACCACGTAAGCCACTGGGGCCTAGGTCCCTCCATGGTTTTCGAGAACCTGATGGCCTGGAAACGTGCAAACCATGGCTGCATTTTCACAGCACGCAGACGTACAAAACGTGCCTGAGGCTGGGGAGCACATGGAGCCAGCCGGGTCCGTGTTGCCGGAGCGTGCAGCACGGGGGGCAGGTGGGGCAGGAGAAGAACAAGGAGACTGGTTCGGTAGCTGCCACGTCACAGAGATACTTGTGAAACCAGAAGTGTAGCACTTGACTGTTCTTCCATGGGACGGTATCTTTGTAACCCTCTCTGCATCAGCCCCAGGAAGCAGAGAACGCTGAACAAAGTGTCACCATTACTGCTCCCTCCTCAAGCAGGAGGGGAAAACACAGCGCTAGCGGGGCAAAGTCCTCCGTGCCACCAGTCCGAAGGGCAGCAGCTTGATCGTGAAATCACTCTCCTCCACGCTACTGGAATGACTCGAGCTGCCTCCCCTGCAACGTGCAGAGCCCAGACGGGTGCCTCCTCGCTGCCGTGCCCCAGAACACGGTGCGGCTGCCCCTGTGCTCCACAAACCCTGCTCAGCGCGTCTGCCCCGCCAAAACCACCACCATGGTGCTTCTCCTCCCCTCAGATGTTCATAATTGGGTTTCATCAGACAGCCTATTGAGACGTACCTGATAGCGTATCAGTCCTTCCTGGATACTGCTTAGCTTGAAACCAGAGAATCTGTTTCAGTGCTCATTATGATGATAAATGGACATAAATGAACATTAAGCCATAAACTGTTGCAAAATTGCCCGTGTCTTTCTGCTGCCCACGGGCTCAGCTCCAGCACAGAGCACAGCCACAGGCGGTGGTCAGAGAGGATGCCGTATGCAGCAGAAACATCAGCCCGGAATATAGCCATAACGAGTGTTAACCTGGTTCAAACTTGCTTAAAGCTTACTGAATCAGTGCACCAGTTTCAAAACACATTTGTAGATGTATTTTGAGCTTATATTTGTACAATGTTGCTGTTTATGCTAAGTCACTCTCATAGTGATACAAACAAGCGAGTATGTACAGTGCTGCTTGCGCAAAACCGAGCAGACTGATCTTTCTTTGCCACAGAAAATAATAATAGCAATAAAAAAACCTTGTGTTGAGTCTCACAGCCTGTTTCAGTGTGCAGTAAGAGGAAGCTACCCACGCAGGGAGGCCCGCACCTCTTCCTTATCCCCAGAGACAGCCATGGCACCCACAGGCGGTGCAGGCAGCAGCCAGCCAGCTGCGAAGACGTGCAGCTACCGCCGTTCTGTGACAACGCCGAGTGACGGGAGAACCGCGTCCCCCCGCTGCTTTCTTTCGCTTGAGACGCAGACACCACCACCAGGATTAAGAAAACAACAATATGAAATTCACCGAGTCTAAAGAGTAAAACTGCGATTAGCTTGTTCCTACTGCGTTCTTCCTCCCTCCCCCACGGGGTGGCTCGGGGGTCGCGGCGAGGAGACGCGACGCGGGCGTCCAGGCGGTGTCGGCGTCAGCGCGGCAGCCCCGGGGCGAGGTCAGTGCCGGTCGTAGGCGGCGGCGGCCGCGGGCGGGGCGGCGCCGCGGGCGGCGGNCTGCTGCGTGCGGGGCAGCGGCTGCCCGCCAGCCGCAACAGCGGGCTCGCTCACAGCACGGAACGTGAATCGCGTTTCAGGATAAAAGGTTGAACTGTTCCATCCCCACAACACTACGCGCCTGTGACTTCTCTTTTCGAAAATGAGGAGATTGAACCCCAAACTGTTCTACATATATCACTGGACTCAAGAATAATCCCCCTTTTCCTCACGCTGCCTCTTTCAGGGAACAGCCCTGGGGTGCTGCTCCTCGCTGCAACGACCCCGGAGCTCCAGGAACCCCAGGTGAGCCCTGCAGGCCTGCAGCCCTGCAGGCTGGCAGTGCCGAAGCACTCACCCACTAACTGAGCTTGACAAACAAACACTGGTGATCAGTTTTCTGACCTGCAGCTAAGCATGAGTAGACTGGCGATTGTTGAAGGATGGCGTGGAATCTGGAGTGCTTGCTGAGTGTTAGACTTCACTTGTGTCTACACATACACATATGTGGACAGTACGAGCCATACAACCACTTCCATGTTCACAGGAGAGGAAACCAACTCTGATGTGGTGTAAGAAAAGAATTAGATGAAAAATCTCAGTATGAGCACAGCCTTCAAGCCACCAGCTGAGTTTCACATGCACAAAATGTAAAACAGGCCATGGTGTGGACAGAGCGGAAGGATGCACTCTTAGGCTCTGGTGCGCAAAACTCTTGGGCAGGTTTGGAAGGGCAAGGACAGCCCATGCAAGGCTCTGCTCTGCGGCAGGCAGGGCTGCAGGGTCCGCTTTGCAGAGCAAACTCTCCCGTCCAGTGCACTGTCCATTCGTCCTGAACAACGCAGGGCTTGAGCAGCAGCCTCACAGGCATGAGAAAGGGCCTTCATGCCTGGGCTGAGACGTATCGCGGCCTGGTGGTCTCTGCAGTGTCAGCAGGGAGCTGGTGCTTCCGAGAGACAGGGTGGCACCGGTCCTCAAATTGGTGTGTGGGCAAAACAGCAGAGAAGCAATGGAAGAGAAGCCAGAAGTGCCCTTTCTGTCATTTCCTTCCCGTCGCAGCCTCCAGCCAGCTGCTCTGGCTGGTCCACACCTGCACATCGGCTCAGTGCAGCGGTGCTCACACTGCACCACCTCACTGTTGCTGGACGCACCAGGATCCCTCCCACATGCAACCCCACCTGTTTCTTCCGCGTTCTTCTCAGGCGCCTTGTCAGGACAATAATTCAGGCTTCATCATCAGCTGCTCCTGACTTCCCAGCCAGGATGACCCCATGCATCCAGAATGCAACGCAGGCTGGCTGTGCTGCAGAGGAGGCAGCACTGCACCTACAACACCAGGCAAGGCTTCCGTGTCAGGATTCCTGCACAAGGATTCCTGCACCAGGAGGCCCGGGGCAGAGAGTGGCAGCAGTCTGTCCCTCATGCTTTCTGAAGGTCTGACAGCTACACTTCTGAGCTTCATTTCTGCAGCTTGCATTTCAGTGGAGAAACAAAAAGGCTGTATTAATGCAAAGATGTGCTGTTTTGCACATCACAATGTTCACACCACATCCACATTGTGTGGTCCTTGGAGACAAGCAGGATCAGGCTGGGGGGCTCTGAGCACCCTGATGGAGCTGCGGGTGTCCCTGTGCCCTGCAGGGAGTGGGACCAGAGGGCCTTTAGAGGTCCCTTCCAACCCAAAGGGACAAGCAGCACATCCAACAAAACCAGCCATGGGCAGCACCAAGTCAAAACCAATGAGAGAAAATGGCGAAGAAGTTGTTGCAACAAGCCAGCATGAAATTAAATCATTTTTCTTCATCAGGCCACCTCTCTGTTACCCTTGTCTGGGCTGTGCTTGCTGGCACGCCTGCAGCCCTGCTGACAGCGACAGATTGAGCCCTGCATGCTTCCTTCCCACGTGCTGTGCGTGCCTCTGTGCACAGCGCTGCGTTGTAGGAGCTGCAGACCAGCAGCAGAACGGCACTCAGAACGCAAGGCAGCCTTCCTTCACCTGCTCACGTGGTTTCCTGGGTTATACATGAGGAGACCTTGCTGCAGCCACTGAGACAGATGCCGTGGAGGCAGCCAGCACTTGCGTTCCCTGTTGTCCCAGCACAGTCACAGGAACCTGCGGTCTGCCATCACTGCTGCTGCAGGCAGAGCCCCATGGCACTGCTGGCAGGGCCACGTCCTGGTGCTGTCGGGGCAGACACTGGCACAGAAGAGCAGGAGGACACCATGGAACTGCAGCAGCACTGCGGTTTTTCCTTTTGCCCCATGACCACCTGGAGGCTTGTGTGTTGGTCATCTGCCCTTCTCCAAGAGCTGTGGGCCATGGCACTCCAGAAACAAAGGAGCACGGTTCTGCACCAGCTCGCGTGCAGCTGGGAGGTGTGTGCAGGCTGCTAAGGGGCAGCGGGCACGGCGTAGGTGCAGAGCAGCAGCGTGCAGCCACCCTTCTGCTGGGCCCTGCAGTGCTGCTCCGCCTGCACCGCACTGTGAGCGCAGCTCTGTCCGGTGCTGCAGGACGGGCTCATGCCTCCCTGCTGCTCCACAGCCACCGGAGAAGGACCAGGGGCCAACGACTGAAATCTTCACACCATCCTCAGCTCTCTTTGCTCCTATTCTCCCTATTCCTCCCCCCAAATCATTTTCCAGCCTTAGAACCCTTTCTTACCAGCATTTGCAAATCATCACATCTCTTTTAAATTCTTCCTCCACAGGTCGGAGCATGGTGTGCTTGTTGCAGCACAATTCTCCCTTGTCAGAACGGGAATTAATTGAACATGGGTGCTGTTGAGAGCTTGGAGTATTACAATTTCATCTTGGCAAAGGGGGAACTTGGTAAAACAAACTGTGTCAGCTCATGTACCAGCACTGATTAATTTTGTCAAGGTTTCGGCTTTTACGCTGATACTGCCAAAGCTTGCTCTCAGGAGGGAATTACTAAATGTGCTCACATACACCAACAACTACATGGGAAGCACCCTGGATAGAGTTTACATCTACCGACTCTCCAGTGCAGGTGCCTGGCTCATCACACGAACCTGTTGGGCGTGCAGGGAGATGTACAGCAGGCTCTGCAGCAGGGCTCTCCTTGCCCTGATCTACCAGCGAGTTTGTGGGCTCCTTGGCCATGCATGGAGTGGCAGGAGGTGGGGAGGAGACATCGTCAGGCACTGACGTACGCATACAAGGGACATTTCATACTGAATGGCGTCACGCTGCTGTGTAGGCTCTCACTGGGCTCACCTTACAGCCCACTCCCTTTGCCGTGGGCAGTACATTTTTGTTTCAACCATGCATGTACTGTGCTCAGCCCACACAGTCAAAGAAGCGAAAGAATTTGCCTGAAAATTTATCACCTGAGAAGCAAACAAGATCAAAGAAGCCAGCCTTCCCGTGCATCAGTGGAAATGTGCAGGCGTGAGCCTGCGTCCTGCCCTTGCCAGAGTCACTCTCGTCATGTAGGAGAAAGGGCTTCAGGCTGGGTTTCCATCTCTTCTGAATATCCCACTGAACAACCCTCACAGGTCTGTGGGTGATGTGAACGACCTGCACAAATCCTGGCTTCTGGGGCCCAGCCTTGAGAACTTCAGAGCTTCACTGGCCCTTCCCTTGGCAGGAGGAGCTGGAACATCCCCTCTGATCCAGCACGTAAGGAATCACTGTGTGCGCTCGTCCCCCAGGCTGGAGCACCTTCCTGCACACAGCCACTCCAGAGTCCCGCAGGCAGTGCTGGCTGTGGCCATGGTAACTACGGGTCCAGGCACAGGGGCTGCTCTGGCTTTGTGCAGCTATGCCCATCTGCGTGAGATCCGTCCTCTGATTTATGATAGAAGTGCTAACAAACCCCAAACGTGGCACGGCAAATAGCAGCACCGTGGCACAAGAGGCAGAGGCTGCCTATTGCTCCCAGAGGATTTGTTTAAGGACAAGAACCATGATGAATACAGCCTGGGTGGCTCAATTACATGGGGACTCAATTACTTAAAGAAACTGGAGGGGGAAAGAAAGAAAAAAAAGGCAAAAATTCAGAGTTATTTCTCTGCTGGAGGTCACATATAGCAGTGCTGTCATCCATAAATCTGGAAATCTCTAAGGCATCCTATCCCTCTGTTGAGAGATGACAATTAATTGGTATTTTACTTACCTCATCCATGCAAATTATGCAGGGAAAAATTCTAATTACTGCATTCTACATGTGTACAAGGTCAAAGTGGGCCATCTTTTGACAGTGGTGTAAAATGGATGGTGTTTATGCTTCACACAAGGGCCGTGAACCTGCAGGAGCCTCAGGGCTGCTGCTCCCCACCGTGCGCAAGAGCCCATGCGGACGCCCGCAGGACTGCACGAGCACGATGGGCTGAGTCCTTGCCATGGAGCAGCTGAGGAGCAGGCATGGCATGAGGTCTGGGAGAAACACAGGTGGCTGAGCTAGCAAGGAAACTGCGGCACGCAGAGTGGTGGGGCTGGTGTGGAGACACAGCATCTCCCAATAAAACGCCTCCACTTCTGTATAAACAGGGTTCCTTGGCATCAGGAAATGGGCCTCCTGTCTTCCAGCAGTGCCTGGTGTCTGCCAAGTGAATTTATGAGGCAGACATGGGAAGACAAGAGCTTTTGGCAGAGAGCGTCCTGCTGGCAAAAGGCACTCAGAGCGCTACTGCATCCCGGTGGAGATCTGCAGCGAGGGAAGAGCGCGGGGATGCAGAGTGGCACCGGGACAGGTCTCCTGCCCGTGCTGGTGACCACGGATGAGCACAGCCAGCAGCATGGCCCGGGGGTGGGGCAGCAACTTACCCAGCAGTCCGGGATTGGGGAACCTCCAGGAGTCATTGTACGTTGAGTACTGCGGGTGGCTGTATGGGCTCCCAGAAAACTCACTCCCTAGATTAAAGGGAAACAGAAAAAGACAAAATGGAAGATCGTTACATTTCAGACTGCAGTTACCTGTGTGGGAAAGAAGCCGCCCTATGTGTGCTCTGCTGATGGCTCTCAGGAAAGAGCCGCTGGCCGCCCTCTCTGAAGAGGGGCGGTCTGGATGGACAGGTGCTGCGTGGGGAGGGTCCTCTCTCCGTGTCCTTGCACTGCAGCTCATGCCTGCTGGGCTGCTGGGACTTGCTTGTGCAGCCTGTGCTGCAGGAGCAGGATGGCTTGGAGGAGTGGAGAGCAGGAGTCTGGGACACATCTACAGGGGTGGCCATTGCCTCCACGGCCCCGCAACGCTCCAGGCAGGCAGTGTGAGGACAGAGCTGCTTGGCTGGGCTCCCCACCAGCAAAAGATCACTCAGCTGATCCCCTGGGCAGTGGGAACCACTCCAGGATCTCCAGCAGAACACAGCCTTGGACCCAGACTTTGTCAATCACTTTAACAGAAGGAGGGTAATGCTTGCATCAGTTTCAGGAGGTTTTGAAACCCTCCAGACAAAGGCACAGTAGAGACTCAAAGAGTTACTGCTGTTTATCTCCTCACGAGCTCCTGTTTTTCCCAGCTGTTTTTTCTGGGCTGCAGCAGCACCTGCGGCTCTGGGGGCTGCACGGTGACAGAGCACAGTGCACAGGCGGCCTCTGCTCCCTGCTGCCCACCAGGACAGAGCAGTGCACTGCTGTGTGCACAGCACCACGGGTCCCAGCACCGTCACGTGGGGGCCGTGCTCCCTCCTGCACTCATGCTGCATGGTGCCGGCTGGGCAGCAGCATCCCCCGAGCACCAAGCAGTGCCGCGCCGCAGCCGCAGACGGGAACAGGCTGACATCCCATTGTTCCATCCTCACTCTCCTCCCCTCAGAATCCCCGCTTCCCCCTTCCTTCTTGCACACAGCCTGGGCTCTCTGGGGGATGCTCTGGTGCCTGTCAGGCTGAGGCTTCCAATTCTCTGTTTGTTCTGCCTCAGTGGTCAGGGTGTCAGGCTCCTGCAGCACGGACCAGCCAGGAGCTTGGGGAGCCGCAAGCACCATCGCTGCGGTGACAGTGCTGCTTGCTTCTTAGCATACTCTGCATATCCATCAGCCCTGCAAGAGAGGCTGGGGGTGGGGAGGGAGCGGCAAATGAGAGGAGAAATCATCAAGCAGGAGGGGAAGGGAGAAGTGGGAAGGAAGGCTTGGGCCCTGCTGCTGCCACCACAGTGCCCAGGCAGGCGGGTGGTGCAGCATGGGTGAACAAAAGCAGTGAGCACTGTGTGAGCACCCTGCCAGCGCCAGCAGCACCTGGGGCCGCAGGCCATGCTCTCCCGCAGTGCTGTTCCCCAGCCCCATGCACAGAGTGTGGCAGCTGCAGGACTCAGGGACGTGTGGGCGCATTGCCCCCACACACACTGCACTGCACGGCAGGGGCAGCAGCAGTGACCTCACATCGCTGCCCGTGCTGGGCTCTGTGCCCCCACCTCTCACCATGGGGCCGGCTACAGCCATCGCAGTGCTCACTGCACTGCTGCTGCCCTGGAGGTGGAGGTTCCGTTTGGAGGGCTTGGGAGGACAAATGATGCACAGTGCAGCAGCAGTGCCCGGGAGGTGTGCCTCATCCCACAGCAGCACAGTGGGCATGCAGCCCCGCTGCCCCATGGAGCAGCAGGGGGGCTAGATCAGCTTCCTGCGCTGCACAGCTCTCTCTGGGCATCGCCAGCTCGCTTTCACCAGTCTGTTTTCTTTAAGGCAAGGTTCCACCACGTTTCCAAAGAGATGTGTGGAAGAAGTGAAGAGTCCGAACTGAAAAATCCCAAGAGCTGGTGCACAAAACAGAAGATATCACGGTGTCATCAAAGACACCATGGCTTCAGGAAGCCAGGGGTGTGGGGAGGTTTTGCAGCTACCTCTGCAGGAGGGTGCTGGTTCCGCTCCCCTCACAGCACTCATCTGAGCCACCTCCCATGGCCCCACGGCTCCCAGCAGCTCTGCAGGGCAGCACGGTGCTGCGGGCAGGCAGGGGCACAGCGCAGAGCAGCAAGAGAAGGGCAGATGCTGGCTGGTGCGAGGGGGTGGGACACTGCAGGAGCAGCTGTGCTCCGTGGCGTTATGCAGGTGCAGTGGGCACCGTGCACTGAAACTGCGCCCAGGTCTACGGGAAGATCTGCAGCCAGTCTCAGCCAGCCCTGGGTCTTGGTAGCTGAGAGAGGCATGCAGATTACTTGTCTTTTTTTTTTTTTTTTTTTTTTTTTTTTAATGGGATGCTGTAATCAAAGGGGAATATAATTTGGAAGGGACCTTCAGGAGTTGTCTGCTCCGAAGCTGTGCTCAGAGCAGAGCTGGCTCTGGACCAGGCCATGTCCAGCCACGTTCTGTCCCCAGGACAGTGGTTTCACAGCTCCTCGGGGCCACTGTCCCTGTGCGGTTCGGAGCTCTGTCTGGCTCCCGTCCTGCCCCACTGGCAGCATGTCCGTAAACACTTTGTCCCCCAGCCTCTTACCCTTAGGACCATGTAACAGCGTTGAAACCAGCAACCTACTCACATACAGAGGATTCTGCCACTGAGATGCTGGTACTACTAATGACAAAGTTTTACAAACACAAATGGTCATGTTGTGTCCAAATTCATTGCTTCACTCGGGCTCCCCATGGAAACAAGCCCTACAGTCCCAGAAGATGCTGTGAACCAGAAACTCCGGAGCTAGAGATGCGCTGACCAGAGCCAGTGGCCTGGAGGTGGAGGTGGGACTGCACGCTCCGGGCACTGCGCTTTCTCCGTTCCCATAACAGGTTCTGTGCATATACTTGGAAGAGCCCATCAAGACCATGCGGATGGATCATTACATTGGTTTCAGGATACCCAAGACCACCTAGAACCAGTTCTTTCATGGGAAAATCAGTGAATTTTTTCAGCCTTTTGACCCCAGCTGGAGGTTGGGGCAGTTTGCTGTGCAGCCCTTCTGTTTGGCAGACCCCTAACAGCAATGGGGGAAAGCTTCAGCAGCCATGGCTGATGGAGGGACAAGAGCAGGAGGTGGTGGGACACGAGGCAGAGTTCTGGCAGCAATCACACAGATCATAAATTCCTTCAGTGAGCTCCAATAACAATCATTATCCTGGTCACTACGACATGCTTGGCTGCATTGAGAGCAGGATTAAATACTGCACACAGGAACAAGAACACACCAAACAAGCCAGCATACTGCCTGTTAACGTCATGAAGTAAATACTAATCAAGAGCAACTTTGAAATCTACTCCGAAGAAGCAAGATCTGTGGTCGGGCCACGTGCCATGTGCACTGGAAGCTTCAGGTGCGAACCATGGGACAAGTGACGGCGTTACGCTGCGTTCCAGCACTGCCCCAGAGCTGGCTCCAGCCCAACCTGCTGCTCCCTGGGAAGCACATGAAGGCAGTCCGACCAAGAGACCAGTGTGAGGCACCTTGGAAAGGAAGGAAGAGCACCTGGCCTCCCTGCAGAGAAGAACGATGGCTCTGTCTGGTCCTCAGCAAAGCAAATCTGCTTTCCTGCAACAAACTGGCGGTGGCTCGGACTGAGAGGAACAGCTTTGCAGCCCTGCCCAGAAGGAAGCAGGCTGCACCTCTCTGCACCGTGGGAGCTCCCCATGTTCAGGGGAGCTGGGAACACTGCTCAGTTAAAACTTGCTTTCACAAAAACAGTAGTTTCAGATCAGTAACATCCTCCGCGCTCTCGTCTTCTCCCTGTGCATGAGCATTGCACAGGGCGGAGGACAGCAGCGTCTGTCCCTCCCGCCCTGCAGACATCCGGCCCTAAGCCTGCCTGCTCCACCCCAACATAGCGCTGTGCACACACTGCAAAAGTGAGAGGAAAAAAAGAGAAAGGAAACGGCTACCAAAGCATAACCCTACCGAGACAAAACACGCGTGTCAGAGGCACTGCTCAACCTGGAGAGAAACCAAGTGGGAAAATGCACTTCATGTGCCAAAAGTCTGTCATTTTCTGCCCAGTTCATCTCAGTGAAAATACCAAAGCTAATAACCAGCTGAAAATCCCAGGATGAGAAGACAGCACTCACAACACAGTCACTGCAGAGCAGGCTTGGAAAACCATCCTGGCAGGGGATTGTTAGGAAGCATGCCTGAAAGAACTGCCAACCCTACATGAATGGCAATCACTGCGGTACAATGAGAGGCCCCTGGAAGGGGATGAGCAGCATCTGTGTCAGTGTCAGTGTCCGTGTCAGCGTTAGACGCCCACTGCAGTTTTTTAGGCAGACCTCGTGCTGCCCATGTTGGACAAGAAGCCAACAAGCTAACCAGTCAGAACATCAGGAAGCCAGCAAGCCGGCCCATTCCAGTCTCAGTGCAAGTGACCCTGGCGCAGGGCCAGCCTCACCAGCACCTCCCTGCTGCCTTCAGCACGGCAGCCCCTGCCCCTGCCCCTCGCTGCCGTGCCCATCCCCAGCGCTGGGCCGCACTGACGCTGCCGCGGGAGGAGGGCAGGCAGGGCACAGCGGCCACTGCTGCGTGCTCCATCCGGGGCTTGATGCACCTGAGAGCAGCGTTTCCCCATCCGACAGCTCCGTTTCGCTCCCCCACTTTCCTCAGGAGTGAGGGCAGCGGGTGGCAGGGCGGGGAGCAGCGCGCTGCCCGCTGCGCCGGCAGCAGCCCCAGCCCGCCTGCAGGGACCGGCAGCGCCGGGGCGGCCGCCCCGTCTGCCTGCCGAACCTCGCTGCCTCCCCCTCCGTGGCTGCAGGGAAACGTTTTCAGCGAACAGTTCTGGAAAAAGGAAGGTATTTTTCAAAACACCTGAGACACTCCACATGAAAATCAGAAGCTGCTGGCAGTCTCCAGATCCTTGGTTATCTGGCATCGTGTAAAGCAGCTCATCCCTTACATGCAGGAAAAAAGTAAACAATACACTAATAAATGGAAAAGGGAGATGCTTCCTGAATTTTTATTTTTTTTTTTTGGTGGGGATGAAGTAGAAAGTAGTAGATTTCAGGAAAAGAACTGCATTTGCAAAGGATTTTCAAGTAAAACTTCTTTACACACAACAGTATCTCTTTTGGAGTTAAAGCCACTATGGTAAAACTGTGATGAAAATGTTGGCCAGTTGGAGCCCTGTCAGCACCGGGAGCTGCTGCCTGTCCGACAGCGTGCACGCAGCCACGCGGGCCCCCAGGCAGCGCTGTTAATGCCACACGATTAATTTGTGCTTTCCTCTGAAGGAGCGGCTGAAACGCCGTGCCCTCTGTTAATTACCACAGCCAGCAGCACAGGGGCATTCTGCTGCTGTGGCACAGCACTCGTAATGCCCTGGATAAATCCAGAAACAGTACACAGCAGTTAGTGGCTACAGTACAGCTTTGTACAGCTCATTCTCTCCAAAAAACGGACAGAGCAACCCACTGTCCGGAACCCCGAAATGCTTTCCAGACGCTTCGTGCTTAATTACCCAGAGACACCCTGCAGCAACCTGCCTGAGGGGCCTGTGTCAGTCGAGGCCTTACCAGTGATGCGGAGGCAGCCCTGCAGGCACTGGGCGGGCAGAAGACGGGCAGAAACACAGCGTGTGCGCAGGCTGGTGCGCAGCGGCAGCCGGCAGCAGACGCACACGCACAGAGGCCTGCACACTCATCACACATCCAGGCTTTCCCTGGCCACGTCTTGTGCCAGTGAGCCCATCCACAGAGGCTTAACACCCCGCTGGTGAATCCATGGCAGGTGCCCCACGGGCCGACAGGCCGCTTCCCACCCCTGCGAGCGTCCCACCCGCACGCTCACACCCCCCGCCCCGCGCCCGGCTCTGGGATGCCCCCTGTCCCTCAGCTGGCCTCCGGGCAGCCAGCGCCCAAACTCACACGTGTTTCCAACATCTTTGTGTGCTCTGGCTAAATGTCTTTGCATTTCCTCCAAAAAGCAGCGTGTTGCACTGCTGGAAGGCATCAGTCACATTCAGACCACATCTCTTCGAAGTTCCCGGTCCCACCAAGACTGCTGATTAACTTCCAAGGATCTAGGAAATGCTGCTATCGCACAGACCTCATGCGCTTTCACATCCTTTTTTCTTCTGCATTTCCACTTTCTTTTATCTCCAAATTAGCCGGCGCCTGCTCAGAGATGCACGTTTTGTTTGTGAGGATCTGGAGCAGGTTGTCACGTTTAAAAATCCAGCCTGCAGATTTCTGCAGGCTGCTCATTTCCAGGAGGCTGCGAGGCGCGGCAGCCCCGTCAGTGAGTAACGAGTTGTGGGTTAAGGTGGACGTACCTTGCTGTGAAGTCATTGTACAATTCTCGACCCGTGCTGCCTGCCATAAAATTTTAATGCTGCCTCTGACATATTTATGAAATGCCTCACCTAGTCTTTGCTGGATGACAAAAAGATTTACATTCACAATTACTGCAAGCACCTAGGTTTTAGCCATGCACTTTAAACTTTTGTACACAAAGGTATTTAACTTTAATACAACAAAGGTAGGTGGTGCCACAGAGCTACCGTGCTGGAACTGCAGGAGGAGAGAATTATCTCCCTGCACAAAGAGGACAACTGCCCAGCTCATCACCGCAGAACATGGCACCGCAATTAACAACGACACAGAGCTGCCCTCCTCTCCCTTGGTGCCCCCGCAGAGCTGCCTGCCCCTCCCAGCCAGGCACCAGCACGCAGCCTGGTGGCACTCAGGGGGCCAGGAGCCGAGCTGCTGGAGCTGCAGCGTGATGTGAGCCATGTTCATGATGCGTGGGCCCACCACACCTCTGCTGCAGGGTGCAGGGCTGGAAATGCAATTCCCCTCGGTGCTGCTCGCCTGTGTGTGCTGGCAGGCTGTTCCCCACGCGGCACCACCACCTGTGCCATGCGGCTGGCCTGTGCCAGAAGAGCTTGCTGTCCTCCGCACGTCTGGCTGGCAGGCTGCCTTTGATCCTCGTGATGCTCCATTCCGGGAGCGCGCAGGAAGGACGAGGAGCATGGGGTGACTGTTTTCAGCTGGGATGTCACACACACGCTCTGCCCTTGGATCCAGCCCTTCCCAGGTGTTCGCATTTTCAGCCTACAAGTGCAACAGCAGGTGCTATTCCATGTCCTCTTTTTCAAATGGAACAGCTGGCAGCACAGACTGGATGACAAGCAGAAATTCCATCTCACAGGAAACTTTAAAACACATTTTCAGACCAAACTAGTGAAAACAGGGCCAAAAAACATATTGCGGAACGAAAAGATGATGATGGGGTTGAGTGTTTGCAGGTGAGAATCAGGGGGAAGGCCAACAAGGCAGGTGTCATGGCTGAGTCTGTAACAGACCCCATCAGGGTGAAGAGCAGCAATCCAGGAGGTTCCTGGAGGGTGTGGAAGACGGCTTCCTGAGAGAGCTGGTAAGAGAGCCTCCCAGAGGAAATGCCTTCTTGGACCTTTTGCTTGCAAAGGGTGATGGACTGGTGGGCAGTGTGAAAGTTGGAGGCCATCCTGGGCACAGCAATCACCAACTAATAGAGTTTTTGATTCCTGGAGAAGTAGGAAAGGGGCTAGCAAAACTGCCATCTTGGGTTTCTGGAGGACAGCCTGCTCAGAAGACACCCAGGTGCTGGAGCGTGTCAAAAGCTGGTCCATGGAGCTGCTGAAATCTTTAGAAAACAAGTCTTATGGGGAGCAGCTGAGGGACCTGGGGATATTTAGCCCAGAGAGAAAGAGGCTCGAGGGAGACCTCATCGCTCTCTACACCTACCTCAAAAGAGGCTGTATGGAGGGGGGGATTGGTCTCTTCTCCCAAGCAACAAGTGATATGACAAGAGGTGATGGCCTCACGTTGTGCCAGGGGAGGTTCAGGGTGGATATTAGGAAACATTTCTTCTCTGAAAGTGTTACGAAGCACTGGAACAGGCTGCCCAGGGAAGGTTCCTCGAAGACACGCAGATGCAGTGCCTAGGGACAGGACTTAGTGGCAGACTTGGCAGTGCTGTTAAGGGTTGGACATGTTGATCGCAGACTGTTTTCCAACTTAAAGTGATTCCATGATTCTGTGAAATCCTCCAAATGATGCAATTGAAATGTTACTTTGGGGTCAGAGGAAAATATTCCACTCAATTCTTTGTTCTGGTCTTTGCTCTTTTTTCATAATTTCAGGCTTTATAATGATAGCATAATGTGTTGTTACTTCCAGGAATTACACAAGGAATTTAACTCATTGCAGAAGTAGCTACAAGGTTCTGAGCCATGACAATACATCCTTAATGTGGAAATTACAGACCTATCATCTGGCAAGTGAGGATTTTGGTAGCTTGATAAAGGTACTTTGATGAATACTCCCAGCTGAGCAGCTCAAAACCTCTGCATCTCAACCCTTCACCCACACATCTGGCTTTTCAGCTGGACTTTAGGCTTCGGCCACCCAATGGCTTAGGGCAAGGAACATGGCAGGCTTTTCATCTCTGTTCTTTCTGTCACAGTGAGGAGCTCACACACGCTCTGAAATACGTGGCTCCAGTAGGCATGTCAGTTTTTCTTCCGACACCAAACACAACACAATGCCTGAGTGACAGCATACAGGTAATTTCTCAATTAATTTGTGTGTTACCACTTTTGCTTCACACCACACTCACATTATAGCTGTCCTTCTAATGCAGGAGGAAAACCTGCCAGCCAAACACAGGTCGGTCCCTGGGAGCGCAGCAGGCTGGGCTACACAGGATTGCCCAGCAGCCACTGGGTATCCGCAGCCCCCAGGGTGAAACACGCAGCCCACTATGTCCTGGTCCAACTGAGACAGCAACACACTGTGCCGGGCTTAAGGACAGAACTAGTCCAGTGAGGACTGGTGGGAGCCTCACTGCCTCCTCAGCAGTGTTCCTTATGACACCTGATGCTCCAGGACATCAGGGGCTGTCCCCTGGCAGGATGTCCCCACACATCCCGACCCCCAGGGCAAGCTCCCATGGGAAGACGCTCCTTGCTTGCAGTCTTGCAGACAAGCCCAGCAAGTGGCAGAAACGCTGAAGCCAGAAATAACATCCTGCAGAAGAATTGCTGTAAACATCCCTGAAACCTCTGCTGTGGTTGTCCTGCAGCTGCCACGCAGGGTGCAGCCAGTCCAGGGCCTCAGAGATGGATCCTCATCCACAGCCACTGACTGCATTCCACTGGCAATGCAAGTGCTGGGAACAGGAGACAGCAGTCCATGGCAGAGTAATCGGCAAGTGCTTGGTAGCACTGCGAGGCTGCACGAGTGCCTGAACTCTCAGGCTGGTGCCCAGAGTCAGGCGCACCTTTCAGCACAAACAAAAGCCCGGGGCTGGGAGCACTGAGCTAAATGGGCTGCAGGTGTGCTGGCCAGGGCCTAACATCCAGGTGAAAAAAAGCTGCATCCTGCAGGGCACAGATCACACAACAAACGCCAGGCAGTTCGGATCTACAGTCTGCATGTGGCAGGAGCAGAGGCTGCCCAGTGCTGTCCGGCTGCTGCCTGCACAGCAGCACACGCACAGCACAGGCAGCACCACGCAGACGTGCAGCAGCCATGCCACGCTCCTCCTGTTTGCATGTGCAATGGACCACGGAATGCTTGCCACTCTGCTTGCCTTTGGGATCCGAGCACTTTCTCACACTCAACCACAGTTTGTCAGAGCGCTGCCTGCCTGGTTCCAGGGACTCGGTCTCCATGCCCGCTGTGCGTGACGCTGCTCCTCGTGCCCCGTTCTGCCGCTGGTGCAGCAGCAGGCACCATGCACTGCTGGCCACAGGCACAACATGGCTTGTAGAGCTGGCAGTTTGCTGTTTGTCATCGCCATGCTTTCATCGTCTCTGGATTTTTAAAACTCCATGTGCTGATATAACACAAGGAGACATGGCTGTAAACAGGGTGAACACTCGGAAACTGCACAGCATTTTCTGTGCTCTCACACCTCTGACCCTGCGGCCTGAGGAGCTCCTCAGATGCGGCTCACGGTCAGGCAGCAGCGGGTGCTGCACGCCTGGGAAGCAGCGGCTACGCTCAGGACAGTGGTACCTCCACTGGGTTTCCAGTACTTCGCTTTGCTGATCCAAACTACAGCTTTCCAAAATCAGAACTAATTTAGACCTCAGGGTTTCCTAATTACATTCAGTTTTTTCTTAGAATCATAGGATCATTAAGGTTTTGACACTGTCTGAAAGCCTTTGACTCCCACCGTGTTCTCCTGGGGAAACCAGCAGCCCATGGCCTTGACGGGTTCACACTTTGCTGGGTAAAAACATGGCTGGAGGGCTCAGCCCAGAGAGTGGTGGTGAATGGAGTTACACCCAGCTGGCATCCCATCACCATCACGAGTGGTGTCCCCCAGGGGTCGGTACTGGGCCCATCTTGTTTAATATCTTTATTGATGATCTGGATGAGGGGATTGAGCGCACCCTCAGTCAGTTTGCAGATGACACCAAGTTGGGAGGTAGTGTCGATCTGCCCGAGAGCAGGAAGGCCCTGCAGAGGGATCTGGACAGGCTGGATCGCTGGGCTGGGGCCAACGGGATGAGGTTCAACAAGGCCAAGTGCCGGGTCCTGCACTTTGGTCACAATAACCCCAGGCAGTGCTACAGGCTTGGGGCAGAGGGGCTGAAAGCTGTGAAGAGGAAAAGGACCTGGGGG
>WBMW01001379.1:92899-154623 GCA_013396635.1 Penelope pileata
TTCCAGCTGTTAGAGCCTGTAGAGGTTGAAGCCTCAGGTGGAAATTAAGCATTTTCCTGCAAGCAAAAACAATTTTTTTACTTACTGGTTGGTGGAAATTTTGAATAAAAAAATTCACTTTGAATTGACCTAAGAGTGAAATTTGAAAATGTAGGGTTTTTTTCTTTTTTATTACCGTGAAAGAAATGGAACATCATCAGATGCAGTGAGGCACAGAACCCTGAGCTGCTGCAAAGGGCTGCTCACAGCCACGTTATGTGCGTCCCCATCCCCGGGGAGCTGAACCCTGCCTGCTGTCCGGCACACAGGCACCACTGACATGGTCTCTGCCATGCTGGGCTGTATGCGGTGGGGGTCACCCAGCCCACGGCAGGGGTTGGAGCTGGGTGACCTTCAAGGTGCCTTCCAACCTCAGCCATTCTGTGCTTCTATGACTGTGATTCCCAGGTCCAAAGCAAGCTCTGTCCCATCCGCGTATCATCTTTGCCTTTGTCACAGCCACTTTGCACCACACCAGAGGAGCAAAGCACCATCCCTTCACTTTCACCAGCACTCTGGGCACCCCAGGTCCAGGATGCAAAGCTTGGAAGGACTTTGGACCTTCAACCTGAGTCAATAGATTCTGGAAGATGAGCGGAGCACACAGCATCCAGGCATGATGCTGAGGAGATGGGACGCTGTCACATGAAGCTGGCACGCCGCTGGTGTCACACAGTGTGCTGGTTTCCTGCAAGGTCCCATTTCTGCAAACCAGACCGCAAAGTGTCACCATCCACCAGCGCTGCAGTTAAATGAGGGACTGGTCTGAAGTAGGCTGACTGGCAGAGGATAAAAATAACAGTAACACTAAAAGTGATGTTTGGACAAAATGCACAAATACAGGATTCTCTGCGCTCTGCAGTCCCTGCCACAGCACCATGCAGGCAAAGAACCCTCTCTGAACAGCAAAGAGACATATTCCTGCCAAAATTCATCCTCCGTTCCTTCCAAAACTGGGCTATAATGACACTAAGCTACAACAGCATCAACTGGCACATGCCAAAGCGCTTGGCCTACACGCTGAAGATATGCAATGGACGTCCGTCCTCCTCCTCTCCTCTCCTCTCCTCTCCTCTCCTCTCCTCCTCTCATCCTCTCATCCTCTCATCCTCTCATCCTCTCTCAGGTAAAACATGCAGCAGTGGCTCAGGAGAGTGCTGCATGTTACTCACCTTCTGCTAAAATAAGAGGTAAAGAGCATTTCCAAGTATGTCTTTGTACACCACTGCGTGTAACGTGAGTCCAATTAACTTCACACTTAACTCCTAATGAAATTATCTCATCGTGCGATCAGCTCAAGTCTCATTCATGGCAGTAATTAACCACTGGGGGTTGTCACTCCCAGACACATGACACAAGGACTTCCCCAAGCTCAGGTACTCCAAACCCTTGCAGAATTCATTACCCTGACAGTGTGAAAGCCCTTCACTTCTAATACCACAGGGCACCAATATGCTTTTCTTCCCTCTATCTCACTGATTGCCAGTAACAGTATGAAAGAAATGAATCCACCAGAGAGGTAATTAATTACTGTAAAGAACACATTAGAAAATGCAGGGGTTCAGGTGTGGGAGGAAGTTTGGAAGCCCTTTTGCCAATGCCATACAACAGATTCTCTGCAATAGAGAACTTGCGGTTTTCTCCGTGAGAAGCCCCACAGGCTGCAAGGAAGGAGGCAATGCTCTCCCTGCACAGTGCTTCCACCCACTTCTTCATGCCTGCAGCAGCGCTGAGACTGCCAGCAGCGTGGAACACAAAGCCTGGGCACTGCAATGGAGTAGCAGCGATCCCATCTCTCCAGGGGCGTTCAAGCAGGGAACAGCTCACCGCTGCTGCCAAGCCCAGCGTCCCATTGTGGCGCATCCCTCATGTGTGCCTGCTCACACTGCGGGCCTGATCACAAAGTGAGCTGCTCTGCAGTGACCACCCCAGGCAGTGTCTGCCCCACATCAAGCCCAGCACTGGAGCATTCCTCCACTGCAAACCAGAACCTCTCCGGGGTCCCAGGCAGCCCTTGGATGTTCTTCTCCATCCCCATCCCATCTCATCCCCATCTCAGTCTCCATCCCATCTCATCCCATCCCATCCCCATCCTCTGCCCTGCAGTGTCCATGCATGGTGCAGAGCTGCCACGAGCATGCTCCAGCCTTGGCTGCAGCCGTGCTGCCCAGCCTAAAGCTGCTTCAGACTTTGCTTCGCACTGGTGCCCATTGCCTGGATGTGGTCACATCTTCCCTGGTGACACCAAGAGGATATGCCACCAGCACCAGGCCTGGGCAAGCCGGAACACAGCCACTAACAAGTCATGTCCCCTGTGCTCATCCAGCTCTATTTGCGGACATCAAGCCCACTGCAGCATGCTTACCGCTATGAGTTACCTCTCCTGCACCTAATTAGAGGCAGATAAAACAGTGGTAACACACAGATCACCTGTAATGATTTTGCTGACTCGATTATTCTTCTGACAATTAGCTCTGGCTGCCAAAGCCTCACAGGAATGTCAAAGTCTACTTCCTACAAAGCAGGTAATGTCACAGGTGTGACCATGAAATCAATAATGAGGCATAGCTCCTGCAGAGGGCATCCAGGTCAGACGGAACAGCCCTTAAATTAAACATTGATAAGCAGAACACAATTATCCATCATGTTTAAGTGCCTGTGTGAAATTAGCAGCCGGGGAACGGCAGCGGTGGGGGAGAGATTGGTGGTGGAGGTACAGAAATGCACGGAGCCCACCGTGACTGTGGCTGCAGGGCATCGTGGCAGCAGCACTGTCATCTGCTATCAAAGCCATAAAATCCAAATTAAGCACACTGCTCGGGGATGGGGGTTATTCTGTTTCTCACCTGCAAGGCAGCCACAGATGTCTGTCTGCTGGGGTTCAGAGCTGCCCCTCGTAGCAGGAATCTTTCCGATTTCTAAGCAGGTTTCAGAGCTGCAGTGTCTCTCCTGAACAGCCTCTTTTGCCTGCTTTGCAAAACCCCCCTCCTTTCATTCTTGCAGCCATTGAGCTACCATGCCCTCGAACAAGGCAGCAGCCCAGCTTATTAATGCTTCTTGGAGCCGTTAGCATGGGAGCGCTCTGCCTGCAGAACCAGGGTGGGGATGGCTGCTCATTCCCCCACCACCTCGACCCTCCAAGCCCTGCCAGGGGCAGGCTCACCACCCCGCTGCCTCCCACCAGGGCTGCCCCGCACCACCAGGAGGAGTGGGACAGGCGGGCATGAAGGAAGCGACCTGTGGGACAGCATCCAGCGGTCTGGGGGCATTTCACCAACACAGTCTGTTCTCAGGATCCTTCCCACCTGTGGGGCAAATGCAGCCTGCGTGCATCTCGCTGCAGCTCTGAGCAGCCCCGTGTGTGGGGAAGGCAGATGCCTGGGGGATGCTGCAGACCTCCCTGCACACACTGCAACTCCCACAAGAATGCACATCACTGCACATTTCCTGCCTGGTTAACAGCTGCTGACACCTCCCAGTTTGCTCAAAGGAGCGAGCACTGCATGCACCGAGCAGCCGCCAGATGCAGCTGCCCGCAGCCTGGGCCATCCCACCAGGGGCAGGGAAATGGGCTTCATGGCTGTGCTCCACAGCATGGTCTGCAGCTGAAGGGTGCCAGCACGGGCACCCAGCCACCCTGAGGATGTCAGAACATTTGGTTTTCCAGAGGAGGGGAGGGGAGGAGATGAGGAAGGGGTGGGGAGGAGAAGTGGAGGGGAGATGGAGGGTTAGGGTTAGGGTTAGGGTTAGGGTTAGGGTTAGGGTTCGGGTTCGGGTTTGGGTTCGGGTTCGGGTTCGGGTTCGGGTTAGGGGACCTCCTCGGCCGTGGTGCTGGACACCCCGCGTGTCTAACAGTGAAACTGGCAGAGACAAATGAACGAGCCCAGGAGCTGAACCACTCCTCTTTATGGAAACAGACGTGGGAACTGGCATCACGACAGCAAAACAGGGACAGACACCTCCCTGAAAGCAGCCTGCCACAGGCACTGCTCCCTTTTTGCATTTCCGTGCTCCATCATGGAACACAGGTAAAGACAATGTTGCAGACAATTAACAAGCAGGAATTAACGAAGAAACGTGAGGGGAGCCATCCCCTGACAGAGCCTTAATGCTCTGCAGATCCCAAGGCCTAGGATACGTAATTTCCTAAGAAATGCCCTTCGTTGTGAGGTGTATTGCAGGAGCAGCCAGGAAATTGAACTTTACCTTACAAGAGAAAGAATAAGAACGTTTTCACATAGCTCAGAACTGCAGTAAGTGCAAAAGACACCAAAAGCAAAAAATTAAAAATTAAAAAAAATAATCCCAAACTGAAGCACTTGCTCCTGCCCAGATGCAGGAAGTGCCAGTGTCAATTCTTGGCAGCTCAGATCCCCTTCCACCGGGTCTGAATGGCCCTTGCCCCTCACAGATGCTGCGAAATTAGAGATGGTTTCCTTTCATCCCATTATTTCCGAAATGCGCTCCAGCCAGCGCGCTAAATGTGATGAATGAAAGCACGAGGAGAATTAAACCATGCAACGAAACAGCTTTCTGACGAATAAAGCTATGGAAATTTTAGGCTCCATTTACTTCTCAATCTAATTTTGCCCTCCAATGCACATTATGTCTGAAATGGGATCTCATGTGGTTTGATCAGTCATCTTAACCCACGCAGCAGCAGCACGCTGCCCGTGTTGTTGTTTCCTTCCTGCAGCACAGCACTGCAGCCCAGCAGCACTGCTCACTGTGCCGCGGGGAAACAGCCTGCTCCACAGCACTGCAGAGCCCGCGGCAGCACCCAGTCACCACGAGGAGCTTCAATAAAACGTTTTTATTCTCGTCTCCAGTCTGGTGTCTGATTGCTGATGTGTACTCATAGGCTCTCTTTGCAAACAGGAGGCCCAGAAAGCTAACATCGGTCTGTGACAAATTAAAAACTCTTCTGGTGGTAACGGGACTCCAGGTGCTGGAACTATCAAAAAAAAAAAAAATAATACTGAGACGGAAAAAAAAAAAAAAAAGAAAAAGCATCAGCACTGAGCCCTTCTCCCCACATTTTCTCCCCTCTTCCCTTGAGGGTGCGGAGTGAGGGAGTGGAGGTGGAGTTCCTCTGCCATCAGTGTGATACCACCACGCTGCCCTCCAGCTTCGGTTCTTCAAGAAGTGAAAACCAAGCACACTTCCATCCAGCTTCACACCTGGTTAGCAAATGTTGAGGAGTCAACACAAAGAACACACCTTTCAAGATGGGCCCCGAGGACATCGGGCTGTCCTGCACTCGCTGCTTTTCCAACTCGCTCCTCAGGCCCAAAGCCGTTACTCTGAGGCTCTGATGACAGAGGAGCTGCTCCCAGGTGAGTTCCGTTCCGTAGGATAACTCAGCAGGATGCAGTCTGCCAGCTCTTGCAGATCCACCAGCCCTGCTGGGAGCCTGTTGCTGCTGGTCAGTGGCACGCAGCCCCTGCAAGGGCAGCACAGCCACCACCCCAGGGCCTTTCCTGGGGGTGGGGCTAGGGGTCCTCCCCCAGCGCAGCCATCCCAGCACGACGGGAGCAGACCCGAGCAGGGGCACCCTGAGACACCACATGTGACATCAACCTGCCGGCCGCCTGGACGAACAGCACCAACACCCCTGAGCATCTGAAGCTGCGGGGTCAGAGCAGCCTGCCTTCTCCCCACCGATGTGCCTGGCCACGCAGCCCTGCAGCCGTGCCCCCAGGGTCCAGGGGCTGCTTGCGATGGCCTGTGCTGGGAGCCAGAGCAGCGAGAGGCAGCGCTGGGCCCTCCAGTCCCACTTCCCTGTCCCGAGATGCTGCAGGTGCTGCTGGCGGGCAGAACTCGGGCCCCGAGGCCATGGGGAGTGCTGGCACCAGGTGCATGGCTGGCCAAGGAGACACGGCTGGATGCGATGGGGCTGTGCCTGGGAGGCCAGGATAGATGGCTGTGTGTGCAAGGAAAGCAAAACCAAAGGAAGCAGAGACCGGGCTGAGGCCCCAGGGTGGACTCTCTGCTGGACAAAGCATCCACTCAGAAGGGACGTGGGCCCACTCAGAGGGAGAGCTTGACCCTCATCTGTTTGGAAAGCCTCCTCTTCTTCTCACCCTCAGTTTCTCCTTCTCTACAGAGAAGACTCCCGAAAGCAGGAGGGGATCGGTTCTTGTCCAGGCTGCACACTGCAGGGGATTGCTCCTGGGACTGGTGCAGGCTGCACAGCAACCCCGGAGCATCAGACAGCTCTGAAACTCGTGCTGGCTCATGCCCACCACCGTACCCACCCCAGCTGAAGCAGGGGACAGGTGCCACCAGCCCACTGGGCCCTGGTTGGTGGCCAAGGCACAGCAGCAGTGCCAGCTATGCTCGGGGGCCTGGGGCTGAGCCGTGACCCACCAGGGCCAGGCGGTCTGGCTGTGACGGAGCTCTGTGCTCCCCATCCTGGCATGGGACAGCATGGAGCAAACACTGACATGGCAGAGGGACTCCACAGCACAGCAGCAGAGCCAGGAATGGGAGCAGGGAGAGGACGTGGGCAGCAAGCCATTCAGCTGGGTGAGCACAAGGGAAACGAGCACAACAGCCTCTGTCCATGCTGCAGAGGTGTGAAAGCTCACGCTAAGATCTCCCCTCTCACAAGAACTGACATCCGTGATCTGTGTCTGGAGCCAGTCAGAGATGGAGATGTTCTCAGCCATTGCTATGTCAGCAGCAGCGTGCTGCACCTCACTGAAAATATATCTGCTCAAAATTTGGAAGCTGACATTAAGACTAACCAAAGGCCAGACTGGCAGCCACGTATGGCATTACTAACATTACAATAAAGCTGCTTTTGTCCTGGAATAAGATGAAAAGCTGTCATGTTGTCTGGATTCTGTGTGACAGGAAAGATGAAGCTTCAGAAAAACATGGAAAACCAACTACCTCAGCATTTCCATCAGAATATTCTTACTTTTCAAAATTGAAGCATTTTATTTCATTTTTTTTTGGGGGGGGGAAAGCCCTGAAACAGCTAGATGAGATCACATTAAGACACAACTGCGGTTTTCACAGACCCTGCGATGTTCACACAGCATCCCTTTCCTGCTCTTTGCAGCACTGCCCTTGCTTCATTTCTAGCACACGCAGAGCCCTGCACACAGCAGTGACAATGACAGCTTGGCTCCATCAGCTTCTCCTACGTTTGTACATCAGTACCCTCCCCAACACAACAAGGCATAACACTGAACGTGTCAAACCATGGCCAAAGCTGTTGGCTGCCTCCTTACAGATTCATACAAACGGCTGCAAACTAAAAGGGGACAGACTCAGGTTGGATATTGGGAGGAACATCTTCACCATGAGGGTGGGGAGGCACTGGGACAGGCTGCCTAGAGCAGCTGGAGGTGCTCCAGAGCCGTGGGGATGTGGCACTGGGGACATGGCTCAGTGAGCACCGTGGGATGGGCTGGGGTTGGGCGTGGGGATCTCAGAGGGCTTTTCCAACCTTCATGGTTCTGTGACCCTATGATTCTGACACGTGTGGATGCTGTTGGTCAGAGGTTTGTGCCCTGCACCAACAGGCAAAGCTGAGCCAAGCAGGAACTGGGCAGCAGACAGGGCAGGAGACCGGCCAGAGGAGCCCCGGTCCATGGTGCCAGGCAGTGGGTCAGGATTTATAACTGTATTAAACGGCGTGACAGGCAGCTGTGATAAATCAGTTCCCCTTCTCCCCAAATCACAGACAATAAAAGCTCTGGCAGTGAAAGTCATTCATCATCATAAAGACTTGAGGCATGCCAGCCATCAATTTCACTCACATCCTTAATGCACTGAAGAGGAGCGGTGGGCTTTTAGGGAAAAAAGGCAGAGAGAGAAGAAAGGGAAAAATAATTAGAAGAAAACACGAGGAAGGACTGAACAGGAATAATTACAAAGGTCACAGGAAGGAGTCCATTCAGGACAGCAGTTTTGGTGATGCTCTCCACAGCGTGTGACGCTGAACAAAGCGGGCAGGAATTTTTGATGGCACAGACAGCCCCGAAGGATCAACAGTCCCCAGAGACAGGAGGCAGGAGGGGCTGCATCCTGCAGGCGTGAGCAAACGCCGCCGGCTCGTTTGCAAGAGCTGCAAGCTGAGGGCCATGAGATGGGGCTGGGCAGCTCTGTGCATGGCACCTCCCGCTGCTCAGCGCTGTTGGAGCACACTGCAGCTTCACATGAGTCCACATCGTGCCTGAAGGCACTGGCAGGTCCACGTGGCTGCTGCTTCAGAACCAAAGCCATCTCTCTCAACACACCCAAGGAGAGCCACAGAGCTACTTTACTTTTACTTCCTCTTTTGCAGACGAGCCCACTTATATCTCAGACCTTAAGGGCTCCTCCTATTAGAAGGACTGCGTAGCACCCAGCAGCCTGGGGCAGGGCATCCCCCCACCTGCTGAAGCTGCAGTGAGCTCCCACACACATGACTGAAGTACACCTGTCTGCTGTGAGGTGCTGCTCCCGGTTTTGACGTACCCCAGCCTTGTACATCACCACAGCAAGGGGCCAAGCGCTCGCCTGCATCTCCTCCCACGCAGCGTGGAAGGCATCCCCGGCAATGCAGAGCCACCTCACTGCAGCACGAGCCTGACTGCCCGGGGACAGGCAATGCTGCGGGAATGCGTGGGGCAGGAACAGGAGCTGCGTGTGGCAGCTGCAGCTGCACAGAATCATGGAATCATCAAGGTTGGAAAAGATTTCCAAGATCATCTAGCCCAGCCACCACGATTATCCACTAAACCACATCCCTCAGTTCCACATCCATGCAGGCACAGTGAGCAGAGCAGAGGCACAGCTGTGCATTCACACCCCACGTGTGCTCATCCTGCCTGTCCCGGTCACACAGCTCATGGCTGCTGCCTGCTGGTGAGGCCACTGGGGCTGTGCTCCCCAGCAGCTCTGCCACCTGGATCTTGCCTGGCTTGGCAAGGCCAGGCTGTGCCCCGGCCTGCACTGCTGATGTCCAGCAGCGTGCCTGTCCCTGCAGCAGCATGTGAACAAGCTGGAGCAGGATGAGTTGGGTCTGCCCGTAACGGCTGGCACAGGACAGGATCAGGAAGCACGGGACACAACCCTGCATGGCAGCGAATGGCTACCACACCCGCTGAAGTCGGACCAGAGCCCGGAAGAATCCATGTTTGTATTTTATCTCTACTGCAGTATTAGCAGTGTAGAAGGAGAAAAGCAGCCCTCTGCTTTGCACCACAAACCAGACCTGCCAACAAAGGTATTCTCACTCACACCCCAAACACCCCACGGTCTCTGGTCACTGCAGCCACGGCGGCACGGCTCCCTGCCCTGCTGCAAACCCTCCCTGTCCTGCAGCACCAGGGCCCTGGGGGGACCCTCGGATGGGAACCCCCTGGCGGCCCAGGAGCAGCCTTCCCACAGCTCCGAAGGCGGGTGGGAAACCTGCTGTGAGCATAGTGTGAAACACGTCCCCTCGTCAGAGGAGCATTTCTGGCGCATTTTCAGGAGTCAAAAGGAGGATGGTGCCGTTACACGACTGAGTTCACAGAACTTAGATTGTTGCAAAGAATACATGATGAAAAAAAGAAGACTCCAGCAAGGCCCCAGTACCCTTTTTAAGCCCTTATGGAATTCAGTTTGCAATCACATCTGTGTCACAATCCCACGTCAGGTGGGCACATCAATGCCAGTGCAAGGAGTCCCTGTTCCCCCCATTCCCACAGGACTTGCACAGGAGATGTTCCCCACTGTTGGCAGATGTGCATTTTTCATCAGCATGTCAAGAAGAGAGCAATGTATTGCAAGACATGCCAGCAACATCTTTCTTGTGTACTTTTGCATTTTGCTTTTTGAACTTTCTTTTTGTTTTCACTGCAGTTCAGCAGTTCCATGAAAAATGACATCGAAACATGAAATTCCTACATTTTAGGCCTGATGTAATATGAAAAAAAAAAAAAAGCCCTAAAAAAAAAGGCTCAAACATGCCTATAAAATCTCTGTTCAGAGATAAAATGAGAGACATTTTCCAAGGGAAATCATAGAATCATAGAACAGAATCATAGAATCAAATAACTGCAGATGAGCTACTTCAATAGGGAGCATGAGTAAGAGCTTTCCTTCCTGCTCTGCAACAGGTGTTCCCCTTCTTCCACAGTGTGCTGCAGCACCATTAAAATATCTGGATCCATCGTGTGTAAATGAGAAGAATCTCGAAACTGGGCAACGCAGTGGGCGAGAAGTAACTCACAGATGGCCACCTGCTGTTGGAGGTGCGGGAGCCTGGAGGTCTCCTCAAGCACTGTCACCACAATAAACGCCTTGTCCTAGAAACGCTGTCTAGGACTGCCACTGTACCTTGCTCATAGAACGTGGCTACACACAGATGCCAACGCATCACTCTGCCCACCTACAAACACTGCTCTGATGGACCCTCAGGTGGTTTTCTGTGCTGGTCAAAAAAAAAAAAAGGGGGAATTAAAAAGAATTTATACTGGAGTGTTTCCATTTTTTACTTTTAGTTTGGAGATCTTCAGCATTTCTCTGGCAGCAAACGCACAGTCTGTGCATCATGTTGGCTGCTGATGTCCCAAGGCGTTAGCACAGCTGCGAGCCCCCCTGCAGCCCAGAGCCCCCGCTGCCCGCACACATCGGCCGCAGCAGTGCCAGAACCACGGGAGAAAGCACGCTCAGGAGCAAGGAGCAACGTGGTGTGCTGCCAGGCGAACCAGAAGAGTTTCCAGCTGGCTCCATGGAGGTGGTTTCATGCACAGCTTGTTTCCAGAGCATTTCAGATGGGAGCAAAAGGGAGCTGAGGCCGCTCAGCGTGTTTGCAGAACAAGCCCCCGCCTTGCTGCAACCAGGAGCCAGCACCCTCCTGCCTTCATCTTTCTGCTGTGACTGTTCCATTGCAAACTGTATTTATTACCTGTACCACAGTGGTGTTGGGGGGAGGGGGAAGCAGATTTAATTAATTAGAAATTGCAAAATCCTTAAGTAAAAAATGCTATGTACATGCAAATTGTTATTGTACGTGCTGTGTACCAAAACACATCTGCCACAGTTTAATCCAGCTCTCCAATCCGCAGCAAAGCTCCCAGCAGGATCGGGCTGTGCACCACCACAACAGCCAGCTAGCAGCCCGGGTCTTGGTGGGCGCAAGCGGCCTCGTTCCTGAAACGCGCTTGTTCCTTCTAAGGCCAAGATGAGAACTCACAAAAATGGAGAAAATCAGCAGTGCTTCTGTTAGACCCTGCCCCTACATTAAAAATGACACTTCTGTTTTCCAGATTGGCTGCCTGTCCGCAGGAGTTTATGGGGCCCTTTGTCAAGGCCTCAGCGTGACAGCCCCCATCAGAGGACAGGGATCGACTGGTGGGAAACGTGTCCACGCCGCTCCTCTGAGGCACGGAGACCAGGCTTCAATCCAGCACGGTGCCAGAGCCCGGCCATCTACAGCACTGATCTGCACCTCACAGCGGAAATCAAAGTGCAATTTGGCGATAACAGCTAAACACCAGGCGGCATTCCTACAGAGAGGCTGCTTGCGCGAGCACAACACGCTGGCCATGGAAGAAGATGCTGAGCTGTTGTTACCATTGGCCAACAAAACGTTTAACAAGGCAGATTTCCAGAAGAAAAAACAATTTCCACAAGACAAAACCTTTTATTTGTGTTCTTCATATGTCTTGTTTTGTTTTCTTTTTTACATGCTAAAAGGCAAATGTGAAAATGTTTTGTTACTATCAGACAGCTGGAACAGGGAATTTACATTGTTCACTTCAAACTACTTTTCACTTAAAAGCTGCAAATATTTTGAAATGTAAGATCAAAATAATTGATATTCTTTCGTTCAGCTAATGGAAACGCTGCTTTAAAACCGCCAGTTGCTGACGTTTCAGCAGTATCAGGCTCCGTGCAGATCCTCGTTCCTGAGACTCCTCCATGGGACGGACACTCCCCACCCCACGCAGCTCTGGCTTAAGCCGGGTGCTTTCTGATCCCTGTACAGCCGCTGGAACACCACGGCTACCTGTTGGCAATCATCTCTAG
The DNA here is from genome assembly GCA_013396635.1 of Penelope pileata. Lineage (NCBI taxonomy): Eukaryota > Metazoa > Chordata > Aves > Galliformes > Cracidae > Penelope > Penelope pileata. The sequence goes on from WBMW01001379.1 coordinate 104,954, forward strand.
CTTCAGGTACAAACACGTTTGTGGATAAGCCACCTCCTGCAGGTGCTCTCTCACCTGTGTGCTGCTACGGGCATGGCCAGCCACCGGCCCCTAGATGGGGGGAGTTTGGTGAGATGGCTCTGCTGAGACATACAACGTGCAAAGCACCAAATTAATTTAGGGGCCAAACTGTGTTTCCCACCCCTCTGTTGGTGCAGCCCAGGGCACCATTGGCCTTCCGGGGTGCAGTGCACACTGCTGGCTCCTGTGCAGGTTTTCAACTGCCAGGACCCCCAGGTCTTTCACAGCCGAGCCGCTCTCAAGCAGTTCTGCTCCCACTCATCCATCTGGATTCCCCACTTCTGGACTTCACATTAGTGGGGTATTGACCCTCTGCCATCTCACAAATACTGGGTGTCTTCACTGTGTCAGGTCCACAAGAATGAGGAGAAGTTCTGTCTCAATGTGTACTCCTCAGTCACGCATGCTGAGCCTTGTTCTTGTTTTCATATTTCACATTATGGTTTCCATTGGACACAAAGTGCATTTAGTTTTCTCAGATCATCATCAGAAAGGGCTGCAGAAGGCAGCCCTGAGCAACGGCTCGGGCCAAAGGAGAAGCAGTCCTTCCATGCCCCTCCGAGCAGCAGCTCCTGAGCACAGCACTGAGGAACCAAGAGCACTACCGATCAGCTCAGTTCTCCTGGCTCTGCCCAAGCTGAAAACAGACGGCAGTTTGGAGAGAGGCAGTGGTTTGGTTTTGGTGTGGGATGAGCATGTAGACAGCATGGCAAAGAACGGCTTGCAAATGGCTTGGGACACACTCCAGCATTAAAGGAGTTCAGCGCATGGCACTTCCAGCTTCTCTCTCTGTGGCGGCTAAAAGGTGTGTGCCCAGATGTACACACTGAGCAAGACACCTCTCCTGCAGCTCCTTACTAAGACCAATCTCCTGGTTTCTCCTAGAACATCCCGTTAAAAAGCCAATAAGAGGCCAGACCACAAACTGCTGTTGTGTTCCCTCTCCTCTTGACACTTTCCCAATCGTTCACAGGTGGACACAGACTGCAGGGTGCTCATCTCAGCAAATGACTCAGGTGAAGAAACCCAGGGAACACCTTTGGAAACTACCCTTGCTGTCTGGGCAGAGAATGGAGAATAAGTGTCTTAGTTGCTAACAGAAGTTACTTTTCTCACAGCGTCTGGTATGAAGCCATGTTTTGTTCCTGTGTTTTGGTCTAAGTAAATAACTTTTATCCCAACCCACGAGTTCTACTGTATTTTGCCTTTAATTCTCTCCCTCCCCTCACCCCTTGGGGAGGGGAGAAGGCGAGCAAACAACTGTGTGGGACTGAGCTATATGCTGGGTCAAACCACAGCAGTGAGGAAAACAAGTAACAGCAAAAAAAAAAAAACCACCAAAAAAAGCAAAAGCAACAACAAACACCATGGGAAAGCAAAACATTCATCTTTTCCTCAGTGTTTTATGGTATCTAAAGAATGGCCTTTTAAGCACACGTACAGAGTGAAATAGATGGATCTAAAGCTTCTTCAGCCACCTGCTACACCTTCAGCACCGTCCGGTCCGAGTAGACACGCAGCTGGCATCCAGGAGCCTCACCTCCACAGCCCTGAGCACAATGCCACCAAAGCAATGAAACAAGGCTTGCTACCCAGCAGATGTGCAGGCATCACTGTGAGCAGTGCAATTCCATACCTTTATTTGTCTCCAACAAGTACGGCTGCTCCCTCCACAGCCCCCCGCCGCCCAGCCACAAGCAGCTCTGGCCCTGCAAGGCACACTGCCGCTGTTCTAACCACGCAGCCAGGCCCTCTGGCTCCAGGCTCTGCATTTTCCTGCACCAGCTGCTGCAATGTTCCTTGGAATTCAATGCTCAGAGCACCTTGGGTTGGGATTACCATGATGGAGTGTACTGCAAGACCTCCTAACTTGGGTTATGCAAAACATGAACGTCCAGTCCAAACTCGTTTGTGAAGAGAGAAAGCAGCCTCCAGACTCTTCCCACGCCAAGACTGGTATCAAGGACTGCTGAAATGAATCCTGCACCCTGCATGCAGACAGCTTCTTTTTAAATAACCAAGATGTTCCTTCAGACTGCACTGAGCTAAATGCTGAATGTAATTCGTGCTTAATCCTGGCATGAGATCAGCCTGGGATTGTAGAGGAGCTGTTCTTGTTTTCCATTGTTGCTTGTGGGATCAGAACGCACTTTGGCTGCAAACATTCAGCAGCTCACGTGAGGGCCCATTTTTGGCAACCCTTACTGCCCAGCTGCCCTGTCACCACCTAGCTCCAGAAGTGACAAACTGTAACTGCCATTTTTGCAATGCCTGCAGCACAGCGGCTCCTAGATGGCAGCCACAGCATGGTGGGGTGAGCACAGCAAGCCGAAGGGCCAGGCAGCAGAGCCCTCCAGTAGGACCGAGCACCACTACCACGAACCATGCTGAACGAAACCAGCTAGGGGCTGCAGTCTGCTGCAGAACAGCAGCGAGAATCCATCTAACTGCTGACATGTATGGATCCCCTATTGGCACGTGTTTCCCAGGTGCAAAAATATGACAAAACACACAGGAATACAGAGGGTTAAGGGCATCCCTGCTATCTGCATGACCCACAGCCCCATGCCACCTGTCTGAAATCACCACCAGGCATAACATGCCACATTTCAGTGGCCAGGTGCATGCGCACTGGGGAGAAGTGGAGCTGATGTCCCCAGGAGCAGTGCATTGCTCAGGCAGATACATTTGTCCCACTCGCTCAGCATTCCATCCAGCTGAAGCATGGAATCAACACCTGTAGCTGACCCAGCCCTGCTGCAAAGCGGAGCAGATGGCCCGACATGATGCTGCCAGAACTCCTCACCCTGCCCAGGCCTCTGGGCAGCGAACAGACTCTGCCCCTGTTTCGTTCTGTTTCCTCTTCCCTTCTCGGCAGGCGTACACAATGTGCAGGGAGGGCCATGCACTTGGCTTTAAGGCAACCTCGTTTCCAGGCTGGTTCCCAGAAGGAGCACACAAGGCACTCCTGTAGTGCATCACAACACTGACTGTGGGGAAGCAGAATCACTCGTATGTGCTGTGGTCTCTGCATCCTCTGCACAGGTGTGCGAGTTGCAGAACACACTGCAGCCACCCATGGGCACCACTGAAAGGCACAGGCTGGAGGCAGGATGGCTGGGTGCCCTGGCAGGAGGCAGAGGGGCAGGCAGACTGTGGGGGCAAGCTGTGAGGGAGCATGGGAGGAGACCAACCTCCTCACTGAGCGTCCAAGGGAGGAGAAGAAGTGCAGCCCATTTGCTCTGTGCTTCAAGCACAGCAACACAGAGCTCGTGCCAGGTCCCGCTGCAATTACACGCCCTTCCCTGCTCTCGCTCCAGGCTGCTAATGCACACCGAATGGCAGCCAGCGCTGGCCCAGGTTTGTCAATCCACCCCAACTCTGCATCGAGAGGTCAAGAACAGGCATCGGTTCAGAGCAACTCTGTCCCCACAGAGTGATACTGATGGTGCTGAAATCAGCATCCAGAGCAGGGAGAGTGCGATGCAGGTAATTAGTAGCAATCAGGCTGCTTGGAAACTGCTGACCATGGCAGCAATAAGCCAGGCATGTCATTGGCTTGCACACAGAGAGAGCACCTACGAACCATGGCAGCAAGCAGTGAGGGAAAGGATCTTTTTTCTTTTAACTTATTGTGGCATAAAAGCAATGGAAAGAAATGGAGTGACTCTCCAACCCGAGATCTGGCTGGTGTCCACAGCACAACAGAGCTGGTGGATGAAGCGGTCACTAAATTCTTCCTTATGCGTATTCTAGCAGTGAGGGCTGGCACAAATGCCAATGCTTAAGGAATCCTTTCCTCTTCAAGAAATATCCCAGTGTTTTGCTCTACCAGCTGGCTGGGAAGTTGGAATCTTACACTGCACACAGAAGATCTTTTGCATCTCAGCTCTCAGTATTGCTTTGCCACCCAAACCATGCTCTGGCAGTAAGAAAGAATGAACGTGGTGATAATTCACTTAAGACCTCAGTTCTCAGATTTCTTTGCGTTAAATCCTTTATGATCTGTCTTACAGACTTAAGACTGACAAAATGCACTCAGCTTAGATGTCCTCACAAGTGGCAGCCTCCAACCTTTCTCATAACAGTGACTAAGCTTGAACTGCGGATGCTGGCCTATTGAAAGCACTAGGCTGGTGTTCTCAGCCATAATAAATCCCATCTCACTAGCCCCTGCACGTCATTTCTCTTGTTCTTTGATCTCCACAATGGGGCTTTCAAGCCCTGCACCCATTCACAGCCCCACTCTGTGTTGGGATGCAGAGCAGTCATGCATTCACAGCTGTGCTGCGCAGGAACTAGAAGGTTTCCTGATACAAACTGCATTTTCCACCAACAGATCTTCTCAATACGACAATTCACTTGTCAGTTTTTTAAGCAGCCCTTGCTCTCACAACAATTCAGCTCTTCCAAATGTTGTTATAACTGGAATGCCAGCTGAGAAGTGAGGTCAACGTACCAAACCACGGCCACCCCTGGACGCAGATTTTGAATATTTTGATATTCTGCCCCCCCTCAACTTTATAGCTGGAGAAATGCCTTAGCCTGCAGGGCTGATATGCGTGGCCGCATCAGGCTTTCAGTCTGCTTTGTTGGTACCCATCACCACACAGCCTGTTTGGAACACAAAAGTGTGAAAGCCCTCAAAAAAGGGTGAAGAAAATAAAATCAATGCAACATTTTGAATCTCAAGAAAAAAACTAGGATTCCTGTTGGCCACCCCTTCTCCAACAAGAAGCAATTTGCAGAAGGAACAACATCACAAATCTGTGGGTCTCGGGCACTCACCTGCAAGAGAAGGGCCCGAGGTCCCGGCAGAACTTCTCCCTGAGCTAACCTCTGATCAGCAATGTCGGGTCGATACACACCTGACATCTTGGCAGTTGTTGCCTGTCTTACCTCTCTACCGTCACAGCCCCCAGTCCCAGCTCAGAAACACTAAACCACAGCTTTGGTCGGAGCACAGACAACAAAAATAATCCCAGAAAGCAGACTGCATGATGTGATAGCAAACATGTGTTGGACTCTGCACTAAAGCAGCTATCGTGCATTGTGGGTTACATTCCACTGCCTCTGATTCTCAATGGCACCTACTAGAGATGCAAGACCCACAGCACAATGAAGATTTTGGGTGAAAAGTGAGAAGGGGTCAGTAAAGGCACCTTCTCTTTCAAATTCCCTGCTCTGCTGAAATAAGAGGCATGGATAAAAAAGTGAGTTTACTCGTGGGATAAAGTGGAGTTATGTTCGGAGCTATGATGAGAACTGTATTGCCCAGTACACTTTACACGCCTTGCGTGCTATCGACACACAGCATGGCTTGCTGCTTAAATCCTTCTGCCTGGGACGGTTCCCAAAGCCGGAACCCTCAGAGCAGGAGCAGCACCCAGCTGCATGGTACAAGCACAGCACCACGGGGCTCAGAGCACGCCTGGCGCTTCCAGGGTAACACTGCTGTGGTGCAGGTTACAAAGAAAGAGGGAATTTAACAGTGTGAGAATCTTTCCTGAAAATATATCCACCCGAGGGTGCTGAGGGAGCTGGCGGAGGTGATCACCAAGCTGCTTTCCACCATCTGTCAGCAGTCCTGGTCATCTGGAGATGTCCCAGAGGACGGGAGGCTGCCGATGTGACTCCCGTCTACAGGAAGGGTGGGAAGGAGGATCCGGGGAACCACAGACCTGTCAGCCTGACCTCAGTGCCAGGGAAAGTTATGGAGCAGATCATCTTGAGGGAGATCACACAGCACATGCACAACAACCAGGGGATCAGGCCCAGCCAGCACAGGTTCAGGAAAGGCAGGTCGTGCTTGTCCAACCTCATCTCCTCCTATGACCGGGTGCCCAGCTTGGTGGATGAGGGAGAGGCTGTTGATGTAGTCTGCCTGGACTTTAGCAAGGCCTTTGACACTCTCTCCTGCAGCATTCTCCTGGGGAAACCAGCAGCCCATGGCCTGGACAGGTACACTCTTCTCTGAGTAAAGAACTGGTTAGAGGGCCGTGCCCAGCGGGTAGTGATTAATGGAGTTACGTCCAGCTGGCGTCCCGTAAAGAGTGGTGTTCCCCAGGGGTCGGTACTGGGCCCATCTTGTTTAATATCTTTATTGATGATCTGGATGAGGGGATTGAGTGCACCCTCAGTCAGTTTGCAGATGACACCAAGTTGGGAGGTAGTGTCGATCTGCCCGAGAGCAGGAAGGCCCTGCAGAGGGATCTGGACAGGCTGGATCGCTGGGCTGGGGCCAACGGGATGAGGTTCAACAAGGCCAAGTGCCGGGTCCTGCACTTTGGTCACAATAACCCCAGGCAGTGCTACAGGCTTGGGGCAGAGTGGCTGGAAGACTGTGAAGAGGAAAAGGACCTGGGGGTGTTGGTTGATGCTCGGCTGAACATGAGCCAGCAGTGTGCTCAGGTGGCCAAGAAGGCCAATGGCATCCTGGCCTGCATCAGACATAGTGCAGCCAGCAGAGCAGGGAGGTGATCGTCCCCCTGCACTCAGCTCTGGTGCGGCCGCACCTCGAGTGCTGTGCTCAGCTTTGGGCCCCTCACTACCAGAAAGAGATTGAGGCCCTGGAACGTGTCCAGAGAAGGGCAACAAAACTGGGGAGGGGTCTGGAGCACAAGATGGGGAGCGGCTGAGGGAGCTGGGATTGTTCAGTGTGGAGCAGAGGAGGCTCAGGGGAGACCTCACCGCACTGTACAGCTCCCTGAAAGCAGGCTGTGGTGAGGAGGGGGTCGGCCTCTGCTCCCAGATAACTGCTGACAGGACGAGAGGGAATGGCCACAAGTCAGCTCACCAAACACTAATGAGGTAGCAGTGCAAGAAAATGGTAAGTCATGCCCAGTTAGCAAGACAGGAAGGCAATGGATGCTCCCAAGTTCTCTTCACTTGGGATGGATGCTTCTTATAGAGAATTGCAGGGACTACACAGGAGCGCAGCCTGGAACACCAGATTTCTCACAAACAGCCTTTGAGAGACCTGGTGTCAGCAGCTGGAGGATCAGCAGAAACCTCCCACTGGCGGCAGAAGGAAGCTCCCTCAGCTGAGAGGCAGCATGAAGACGCGCTCGCTGTGGCCATCTCTCCAGGCGAGGCCTGAGGCCAGCCGTGCTTTGGGAGGGCAGCGCCAGCAGCGCCTGGGGCAGGTCCCAGAGCAGCACACTGGTCAAAGCCGATGACCATCAGTGTTTCTGCCCAGGGCAGCCTCTTGTAAAACACAGGAACAATCCACGGGATACCTGTGAACTTGTCAAAGTCTTGTTATACTTCAGATCAAAATGTGATTTTGCCATTTCAGTATATGCCATATTCTTTACCAAGAAGAGTAAACAGCAAGACCTGAAGGTGCAGTATCTCAGCCAACTGCACTACAGGAAGTGACGTTGTATTATTTTTTCCCTCTTTTCACTTACTTGTTAATGATTAATTCCCTTCTTTTTCTGCAGATCCACCTCAGCCTTCTCAGGATGAGTCCCAGACTCTTTCTAACACCGGGTGTGATAACTCTGAGTTCTGGCTCAGGTGGCTCCGGACACTGCGACAAGCCCTTTATCCGCTGCCAAGACGCACCTTACACGTGGGGCCAGGATGCCTACAATTACCTGTGTCGTCGGGAGTTACCATGCAGCCTTCTCCACTCCTGACCACTCAAATACCCAGGAGTCAAGCACAAGAAAGGTGGTTTTAGAAACTCTGAATAAGATTTCAGCATATCCCTGCTGCTGGGGAAAAACTGCCCTTCGTGCCTACTCCCTGTTTAAGGTTTCCCAAGCTTATTCTTACCCACAGTTCCTTCTTTTCAGCTTTGCTGGTCAGTTTATTCAATAAAACTTCTTGCTGGAGATATTATCAAATGCAGGAAAGCACCAGCAAACAATGTCAGCACTGCTGATGGAGTACCCCCATTTTCTGAAATACCAAATAGCATTTTTTGCTCTCCTTTCTAGCAACAAAATAAACATGTAATCCAATCTTTGGCGAAACAGAGACGATTTGGTGACGAAATCTGTACGGGTCGGACACAAAGACTGAAGAAGCACATGTGGTAACTTACATAGGAAGGATAGATCCTTAAATTTTTTTCTGATTCCCGCAATTCCTTTGGGACTCAGTGCATTATTTTCTTTTGACTTGAGGAATGTCCTTCCACACGATGCAATCAGCCCCAAATAACTAGGTGACCAAACTCCAGCTGTTCCTTAACTGCTACCCTACACCTGCTGAGCAAACACAGACAGTGCTGGAACAGACCACTGCTTTCCATATAAGCACTGAGTCTTAGTGCACAACTACAGTTCCATAACTGCTCCAAAACACGGACGTTTGTAGAAATCAAAAGCATTCAGAATTCAAGCTAGCTTGAAGCGTCATAACAATCTCATCCAGTCAATAATGCCAGTTGCCTTTGAGAAGAATGAGGAACAAAAAAACAAGAAATCCCAAAATCCCAGGCAAGCCTCCTGCTTTTCTGTCACATGGTGGCATTTAGAATGCAGGTACGGGTGGAGGGCCATATTCCCTCCTGGTCAAAAGGGGTGTTCAGGTTTGTACAAGCCGTGCCTCCGACCTGCTATGAAACCACACAGCTACAAAGAGGCTCGAACGGATGACGATGCACCTTACAGAACTCCCTCACCCACCCACGATGTGCGCACGCACTTCTTCACACCGTGTATGAGAAAGGACTGACCTGTTACAAGAGGATACGACTGCGGTCCGGGAACACTCGCTCCTAAGTCTGCAGAGGTCGGGCTGGTTAAGTTGGCCTTCATGTCATCCAGCCCGCCAGCTAACGATGCCATGGCTGAGTATTCGGTTGCCTGGAAAAAGAAACAGCACTACTTTACTACATGTACTACTCCACAGCTTTTGCCCGTACAGCACACAGCAGACGCAATGCAGGGCCTTGTCCAGCCAGACTGGCCAGTTCTGAAGGCAATAAATACATGGATAGCATCCACAGTAAGGTTAAATGGTCAAAACAATAAATGGGTCTGTGCTTATCACTGATGTCCTTGGACAACACCGAAGGCGGCTTTCATTCTACAGCAAAAGCCAAGCTCGTCAATAAGTCATCAAGGTTTCCTCACAAAGGAAGTTCTGTAGAGCAACGTGGGGGCTGCGACTGCTGGCTGCAAGTTATTTGCTTGTCAGAGAGAAGCGTTCATGACAGTTAACTCGAGCCCTCCTCACTTTAGTGGAAACACACCGACGAGCAGGTGGGAGCAGGGATGTCCAGCCTCCTAGCTCCTCTGAGGCCTGCTTGATTTCCTCATCATTTCACAAGAAATGGAGTGCCCTTAAATAAAAGTGTTTGCTTAATGAATGCATTTGGACCCAACTGTTCCCTGAGCTGCATTATTTAAAAATAAATGACCTGACTGCTGTAAGAATGCTCTCTCATCTCATGGGAATTCCTTAAGTGCACCAGCCAGCGCCACACAGCATCAGCACGGGTCCTCAGGAAGCAGATTCCCCCCGTCCCATAACGCGGCCAGCACCCACGTGGCTGAGGCAGTCGGCAGCAGCTGAGGCCGACCCGCATGCCCCATAGGACCGCCACGCGCAGGGCACGAAGCTCGTCTTCATTTGCTCTTTCTCTTATTTTCTTATTAGCAGAATCATTCAAACCAAGCTAGGAACTTTATTTTCAAAGTTCTCCCTTCCCTCCTGCAATGTCCACTGGTGTTAATCCTCCATTTGTGAGACTGCAGTCATGTCCACATAAGCCCGAGGAGTAACACCCCAGGCGAAGAACAGGCAACAGGAGCAGCCAAAATCAACAGCAGCTCCAGGGCTGATTTCCACTGCATTACTGCAGACGAAGTGAAGAGCCTGCCATGGTTTTTTGAGCTACCAAATCATAATGTTAACTTTAATTTTTTATTTGTTTTAAGGAAACAAAGCATGTCCTGAGCAAACATGTCTGTCTTTCTCTTCCCATGTTTCCTCGAAGCGTCTGAGCAGTGCAGCACGCCGTCGGAGCTTTGCCACGGGCTGAGCCCTGTGGGTGAGATGCACCTGTCTGTGTCTCTGCTGCTCAGCTGTTGCTCTGAAGAGGATTGTTTGATAACACATGGTTAGCAGGTTTGTGCTGATAGGAGCATGCCTCCTCTGATGCTGTGATCTGTGAAGCACCAGTGCCCTCACCACCTCAGAAGATCTCCCATACAAACCTCTTCCAGGAGCATGACAAACACCTTCTGCCAGAAGGAAGAGCTGCTGACACCCCTGCCTTTGCCCTGTGATCATGGATCAGCACTGCAAGGTCCTCTGGATCAAGGACTGATCATTGAGGACTCGTCATCATCTCCTGCATTCCTCCCTCTGCATTACGTTAGTTCTACTCCCCAGCCCTTTCAGCTGCTTTTTCACCCAAACCTCTCCTCATGCTTGTGTTTCCCTTCCCTCCACGAACGTGGTCTCTTTCTTCTGACATTGGTGCCATCAAGACATGCATTGTCTGCACTGCTTCAGCTGCACTTCTGCAAGCTCTGCCCTTTGGAGGATAGCCCCAGTCCTGCACCCCAGGCTGACACCAGTGCTGGCTGCAGCCCTTCTCCTGCGGGTGCGACCAGGCAGAGCCCCTTCTTCCAGCCCCCCATCCTTCCCAACATGCTCACCAGAGAGACCCAGCCTGGTTCTGCACATGGGGGGTCTGCAATCCCAGCTCCCTGCACGGTGCGAGTGCACAGCCCAAAGGCCCAGATGAACACAGGGATGGCTGCAGCCCTGCAGAGATGCCTCGTGTCCAGCCCCCTGGAGCCTGTAGGGACTGCAGCTCCCGGCACAAACCTGAGGCAGTGCCTGCAAAATCCCCACCAAGAGAGCCTCATGCATGCTGCAAAGGCCAACACACCACAGCTTTCTCCAGTTCTGAGTTCCTGGTGACTAATCTAGGAGGAGACAGGAATAGGGCTCCAACTGTAACTGTAAGGAGCACAGCAGCCACTGCAGTTTTCCAGGCTCAGAGGGATTTCCCCATTTCAGCAGCAGAGAGCCAGAAGGGTACAGCACACTCTGCTTGGAGCAGGGACAGCCATACACCTGTGCTCTCCACGTTGCCTTGCTCAGCAAGCAGGAGCCCAGAACAGCCCAGCCTGCCTGTTGAGGAGGGAAGGACAGTGAGTTCTCAGGGATTTTCCAACTGTTTCCCTGTTCTCATGGCAGAACTGTGCCCACATCCCTTCTGGGATCCAGTAGCTCCTGCCCACCCATGAGCCACAGAGGAGCAGCACACCTGGGACCGTCATCACTGTGCCAGCCATGCACCCACTGCTGCACGAGGAGCCAACACGGGCTGAGCCCCGCTGCTGCGGACCCACCACCATCTGTTGGCAGCCATATGGCCCAGGGCAGCAGCCCCTGAGGCCACAGCACCTTGCAGAGAGGTCCCCATCCCACGGAGCGCAGGGTGCACCCACAGGACAGCAAGCAGCCTGGAGCAGCTCCTCCAGCCCTGCTCACAAACCAGCGCTGCAGCCACCACAAGCACCCCAGGCATGACCACAGGTCTGTCCCCGTGCAGCAGGAGGCCCGACCCGTTCAGTGGGTGAAAAAGCAAGAGACAGGTGTTCGGTGTTCTAGGAATTACCTGCAAAATGACTGCCTGTGGCTATACCATGCACTGCCTCATCAGCATTGAGCACTACTGCCATAGCACGGAGGAGAGAAAACACAGAGATGTGAAATGAGGAAAATATAAAGCAGGAGATTGAGGACGAAGCAAGGAGGGCAGGACCTGTGAGCTTGTTCTGCCCCATCTGCCAGCGCAGGAGGACTCTGGCAGAGGGGGAGAGGAGGGGTCCCCTTGGAGCATGCCCTGCCCTGTGCACCAATGCCCGCACAGCCCTTCCCTGCTGCCTCCATCGTGGGTGCAGCTGGGAGGGGTTCTGCTGCAGCAGCAGTCTTACACCCATCTTTGCTCCAAAGGCTTTATTTCCCAATGCTTCCTGCGTGGTGCCCAGTCACCCTCTGCAGCAGCACCAGGATGTGTGGGCAGCCACGTGTCACTGTCCCCCACGGCGCTGGGACAACTGGGACAGCACTGGGTGTGGGCAGATGCCCCTCACAGCCTCTCTGCAAGCACTGCCTCTCTGTTTCATGGAAGGGGAAAGTGCCACTGATAGGAGTTGCTGCACCAGAGCTTGCTTCCCAAACAGGGGCCAGCCCCAGCACCATGGGGGGACCGCCCGAGCACCATGGGGGGACAGCCCCAGCACCACACAGTGACAGCCCCAGCACCACGGGGGGACACCCCGCACCGTGCATCACCTGCAGGAGACAGGCTGCAGCACGGGAGAACCTGCAGGGCTGGCGGTGGGAGGCTTGTGGCAAGCAGAGGGGTACAGGAGTGCTCTGGTCCCAAATAACAAGAACAGAGGTAAAGGCACACGGCATCTCCCACAGCACCACAGGCAGGTGCTGAGATGCCCGTCACTGACCTCACCCCACACTTACAGCAAAGAGTGTGAAGGGCCGACAAGCCCTAAGCACGCAGCAGTTTTCTCCTCGCGATATGTCCCAAGTTTTGTTCTAGGCTTCGTCCATGGCCTAGAACAAAACTCAGCTGTATCCCAAGGAGAAAACTCAGACAGCAAGCACGCCGTGGGGAGTGGGATTGCTCCCAGCACAGCACGCTGTGGGGGACACAGCGAGGAGCAGACGGGGGACACAGAGGCTGTGGCAGGGGACAGAGGTGGCAGTGCCCAGGCGGTGCGGGTCCCACGGTGAGCAGGCGCTGCGCTGTGGGTGCCCTGATCCCTCTGCCAGCCCTGCAGGCAGTGTCACCCGGCTGCGGTGCCGGGGCCCCGCAGAGCCCACCGGGCAGCAGCAGGCTGGCAGCAAGACCCACACTGCAGGACAGAATTCCCAGTGCAAGAGGCTGCTCAGAGAGCTCAGTGCAAAGCAGCTGTCACTCACGTCCCCAGGCCTTCGGGAGCTCGGCGCCGTGCAGGCACTGGTGCTGCTCTCTCCCACCTCCTGTGGGAACACAAAATTCTCCCTGCAGCCCCCGTCCTTGGCTGCCCCGACCTGAGCCAGGCCAGGCCTGAGGGGCCACGATCTTCAAAAAAATAGCAGCTGTGTTTCTTTTAAACCAAGACCAGTTAGGACTGTGCAGATCCCCAGCGTGTGTCCCCAAACCAGGGAAGGCAGCGTGCCCTGCCACGGCTGCGTGCCCCGTCCTGCGGGACGTGCGCCTGGCACTGCCCCTGCGTCCCCGGGCTCAGCGCAGGGCACCCCGTGCCACGTGTCGCTCCTCCACCCCGAAACCACGAGCGGATGCGGCCCCGCTCAGATTTTCCAAAGGGATTCCCAGATCCAATCTAGACGCATAGAATCTACCTGCCTCTCTTTTATACATATAAATAGCTGCATTTCCATTTGCTCTTTGTTTCTCATTTTCATTTTCTTCTAATATCTGCATGTAAATTTCTGAAAATAGCATCTGTAATTGAAGATTATGAAGTATAGCCAGCTCCTGACAGGCCGCTAAGGAAGATGGATTATCCTCATTTTTCTGTAAATTTTGTCAATTTTGGAATTCATAAGCTATCAACACTGATCAGGGCGCGGAGGCGCAGCTGTGTCAGGGGGAGGCGCGAGGACGCGCAGCCCGGCCCCCGCCGCCCCCGCCCCAAACTCAGACAAATGGGTTGGAAGCGCGCAGATCCGCCGCCGCGCGGCTCAAATCACAGAGCGTAATTTACGGCGCCTTTATTCCCTCTTTTATTCATCCCCAAGCAGCCAACACGATTTCCATCCAGGGGTTCGTTACGTTCCGCTCCGCTCCTGCAGACAATCATGGCGCGGCCGAGGCAATTGTTCGGCCTCTTCCTCTCAATTTTCCCATTACTGGGAGTAAGTACTGTTGGGACTCTTTAATAGCCCGACTGCAGCCCATATCAATAACAGATGAGGTTTAATCGTCCAACACAAAAATTATTTAGGCTGGGTAAGGACATTCAATGTCATTTGCATAATGGCATTCCTATCCTGAGCACCTAACCCGTTGTGCATAAACAAGGCCCTGGGACTATAAATAACAATAAATCACGGTGCCGGCGCTGCTCCGGCCGTGCCGGCAGCCTCCCCTGGCAGCCCTGCTCCAGCAGGAAGCGGCCCCGCGACGCCAAGCTCGCCGAGCAGTAAATCACAGCGCGCTGCCCGCCAGCAGCAGCACCCCGCCAAGCTGCACGCCGGCCGCGTGCTGAAACTGCTGCTGCTGCGGCGGCCCGCACTGCTCCTGTGATTTTGTGACAACAGAACAACAGAAATAGTTGTTTAAGCAGCAGCCGTTGGCTGGGCAGGGGAAGCGCAGCCCTTCCCACGCAGAGGTCCAGACGCAGGTGGTGAAGGAAGGCCGTCTGCCATGCACAGACACGTGCTGCAGCGAGCCGAGGACGCTCCCCAGATCTGCAGGCAGGCAGCAGGAGTTTGCATGCAAAAGACAGCTGAGCTCTGCTTCTGCTGAGATCTGCACCCCTGTGCACTCACCTCCACCGCCCAAGTGCCAGCGGTGCTTCCCTCTCCCACTACAAACACTGTTCTGCCTCCAGAAACAGCTGCTCTCCATCTCACGCCCACCTCCGTGAGTGCTCCTGGGCTCCCAGCCCACCCACGCGCCCCGCAGCCTCTGCGTGGTGCCCCCAGCACCCAGGCACGGAGCCGCCCACTGCCAGTCACAGCCACCTCATGGGATGGAGTGCAGGTGGTGGAACGGGACAGAGAAGGAAGGAAAGGCAAAAATAATAATGGTAAAACAGTACCCAAGGGGTGCGCAGTGCAATGCCACTGACGGACGCCCAGTCGGTCCCAGCAGCACACGCACACACCACTGCTTGTACAGTCCTGCACGATGCCGTATCGTGCACATGGCCATAACCGGCCATATGGTATGAAACATCCCTTCGGCCAGTTTGGGTCAGCTGTCCCGGCTCTGTCCCCACCAGCTTCTTGCGCTGACCCTTGCTGGCAGGGCAGCAGGGGAAGCTGAAATATCCTTGACTATGGGCAGCACTGCCCAAAAACAACCAAAACAAATGCGATCAAGCCGCATTTAATGCAGAGTACAGAAACAGCCCAGCAGCCCTGCAGCAGCCTCTCACCGGCCGCTCCCCAGCACCAGCACTGAGCACGCATCCTCCTGACTCCGCACCACGCGGTGCTGTGGCCTCACCCCTGAAGCAGCACCCCCCCCCCGCCCTCCTCCCTCCCGAGGGACCCGCTCATGTCCTCGTCACAGCTGCTGCCGCGAGCTCAGGGCCCTTCTTGCATCCCACTCCTTCCCTGCGTCTCCCCAGCAAGCCTCTGCCCCAGCACAAACAAAGCGACCACGTCACTGCTCTCTTGTGACAGCTTCTGTCGTGCAGCGCTGAGAAGGAGCGTCCAGGTAAAGCTGCATGTAACCGTTCAGTGCCGATGGAACAGCAGCCGTGGGGGTGTTTTAAGCCAAGCACAAAAACACTGTGAGCCCCTCATTGTCACAGGGTATTACTGAAATGTTGTTCATGATTCTGAAAGGAACTGGACACCATCATCGACAACAGTGAGAGCTGCAGCCAGAGGAGGAGGGACAACGCGCAGCGCTTCCACTGTGCTGTCCCAGTGCTCCCAGAGCAGCTCCCAGGCACGGGGAGATCAGCTTGCAGCAGTGTCCTTGCTACTTCCCTACTGGCATCGTGCAGCAGGAGTGTGATGGGCATGGGGTTCACATCTGTGTCACCAGGTGTGCTTAATGTCACATCAGCCGCTCCTGACACTTGAGGCGTCTGTCAGACAAACTTGTCAGAACAGCAGTTGTCTTTCTTCACCACTTTCAGAAGAACCATCTCAAGGTGCTTCCTGATGCTCTACGGAACAGTCGTGCAGTGCTCCCCTCATAGATGAGGAGACTCGATGTTGTGAGGGTAAAGGCTGAACATCCAAAGCAGACCACAGCTGCCCCCCCCCCAACTCCTCCTTCTCTATGTCCCACCCTCCACAAACAGCAGGTCCTGGCAGACCACACTGATAGCCAACAGTCCAATAGTGCAGAAAACACCATCAGGTGCAGTACGAGATTCTGTCATTTTGCTTTCTGACTGCTCTGCCCCTGATTTCCCTCCGTATGACATCTCCTGGGATCCCAACACCAGAGTTTTTGTGTGCTTCGTTTGTGTGCAATAAACTGGTGACAGAACAGTACTGCACAGCAAGTTTCTCCAGGCAGCGTTCAGCAGACTGAGCCTGCCTGCAGCCAGGAGGGCTGCAGTGTCAGGTACACGTCATCCCCACCAGGCAAACATCAGCAGAGTATTTTACAACATGTTGCGAAGCCAAAGCTGAACAAACCCATTTTAACCCGCAAACTCCTGACTTCAGGACACTTTGAAAGCTGGACAAAAGCAGATGCCCTGTATTTTCTAAAAGACTTCAACTTGCTTTTATGTTCCAGGTGAGCCTTGTGGTCAGAATCCCTTCCAGGCTGCTGGGTCTCAGCAGGCAGGAAGACACCTGGAGCATGGCCATGCTGCAGCCCTGGTGCCTCCCTGTGCCCACGAGAGGCTCCGGCAACCCTCCACGAGGAGAAACCACTACAGATGGCAGGCTGTCATGGCATGTCTTGGTTTCTATCAAAATGTTCTGCTAGAAAGACAGGTTCAGCAAGGCTGTCACCATTTTGTTGCTGGAACATCAGCAGGGCTGAAGGCATCCAGGTGCTTCAAGACCATTAAATCATCCCATGGAGAAAATGTCTCACAAGACAGAAGGAAACCCTGCTGATATGTGACACAAACACCTCCGCTGTGCTCAGAGCTGTCCCGTCTCTTCAGGCCAAAGGCATATTTGGAGGTCCTATTTTCTAATTCTTCTCCACAGTCACAAGAGCCAGGGAGCAGCTGTTTGCCTGCATGGAAACATGGGTGCGAGATCTGTGGCATGAGAAAAATCCCATCAGCTGGAAGCCTCACGAGTCGGGAAGCACTGCTCAGCCACAGAACTTGGTGACCATGGTCTGCCTTAATTTAACCCTTACCTGATCACGTGCTTTTCCTATGTAGGTAGCCCCTTGTCGCTGTTCACACGCACAGCTAGAAGCAGCACTCGATGAGTGCGGCCCCTCTGTCTGTGTCAGGCAGCAGCAGTGCATCCCAGCACGCTGTGCTGTGCCCCAGCCTGGTGTCCCCATGCCTTACAGGAGCCCTCGCACCCGGGAGCTGCTTCCACTTCTGAGATACGCAGAGCTCCGCAGGTGCCAGCAGGCTGAATCCTCCCCATGTCACCTGGGTGGAGGCAGAGGTTTCCTCCTCCAGGCTAACTATTTCTTTCAGTTCAGCAAGCTCTGCTGCTGTGCCATTTTTAAGGAGCCACTATTTGTATGAGCAGGAAGGAACTGTGAAACTAGCTTTGTTTCTGGAATAGCTCCACAATTCCTTTGTGTCACGGCACTTCCGCTGTTGCAGACTGTTCCATTTAACCCCTTGCTCAGCACAGGCAACCCCAGGCTATGGTGCTCTCCAGAAAATCCAGCATCCTCTCTGGAAAGGCCACGCTGCACATGGCAGGCAGAGGAGGACCCCCTGCCCCAGCCAGCTCTCTGCTCATCCCATGGAACTACGATTTTCACATTCTGCACTGCAGCAATGCATAAGTCGCAGCACAGAAGCTGGAATGAGCAGCCAGTAGCGGAGCATCAAGGTCATCGGATAATTCGGGATGGGAGGAACATTTAGGTGTGTGCTAGGGGTAAGCTGAGCAATTCAGGGGTCTCTCAGAGCAGGGCCAGCCACCAGATCGAGACACACTGCTCAGGGCTCATCCAGCTGCATCCTGGGGACTGCTGCAGACGGAGGCTGCACGGCTTCCAGGCACCTCCCGCACTGCTGGGCAGTCCTGGGATGAGAGGTGCCTCCTCCCACTCTGCACCTCTCCTGCGCAGGTTCACGGCTGCTGCCTCTCACACCACCACCCTGCCCCGCTGCAGGGACTCTGCCCCTCCAGCACCCCCTGCACCGTGAGACCCGCAGCTCCTCACGAGCTGCTGTGCTGGTTAACGTGACGGACGTAGAGACAGCCCACAGAACGAGCCTCAAGCAGCAGCCATTTTCAGACCAATGGGTGGAAACTGCGTCTATTCAAAGTCTGGAGAAGCTAAACATGGACTGGAGACCAAGAAAAGAACTATTCCTGTTCTTCAAATGCCAACACAAACACTTTCCACCAAAAAGAACCACATTAAGTAAATACGCAGGCAAGCATGTTTGCTTATAGATTCCTCTTTCCTCCATTATTACTTTTCAAAGGGAAAAATGCTGCCTGAGCACACATTATGCCTATAGGTGATGTTAAAACCCGATGCACGTTGCTGCTCTCATGCAGCCCCCGGACAGCGTGCTGCCAGCCCGGCTGCTGCTCGCGCCCATCCTGCAATGACGGGCTGTTAGCTGCCTGCTGCTGGGGGGCAGCCTTGGAAGGAAGGCACTGCCACAGGCACGTTCTTTATTGAAAACGTTCTGAAGGGATGGGCTTTGTTTCTCTCCCTAACCTAAAAAAACAAACAAGTTGTTTATCAGCAAAAATACATGATGATCAGAGAAAATTACTAAAAGCTAGCTAAAAAATTGCAAAGAGATGTGGCAAGATAACAAGAGGGAAAAACTGCTTTAAAATTCCCCACCTTTGTACAACAATCATGAAAGCAGGGAGGAATTTCCTAGAAGAGAGCAGCTGCTGTCTCTGCAAGAGTTTGCACCAAAGCAAAGCACCCTGTTGGCAGGCTCCTGGGTGACCTGCCCATGCAGCTCTTCCCACAGCCTCACTGCAGTCCCACCAGGAGCACATGTGGGAACAGTTCAGCACAGCTGAAACCTGGTGGAAGAGTTCTGCTTCCTGAACTGCATCATCGTAAGACCAGAGGAAATGCCCACAAGTTGCGCCAGGGGAGGTTCAGGTTAGAGATAAGGAGAAACTTCTTCTCCCAAAGAGTGGTCAGGCACTGGCACGGCTGCCCAGGGAGGTGGGGGAGTCACCGTTCCTGGTGGTGTTCAAGAAACATCTGGATGAGGCGCTACGGGATACAGTTTAGTGGGACATATTGGTGGTAGGAGGAGGGTTGGCCCAGATGATCTTGGAGGCCCTTTCCAACTTAGTGATTCTATGATCATCCTTGCCATCGAGCCCGGGACATCGCTCCCAGGAGCACGAGGAGAGAGCTGTTCTGCTTCAGAGGAGCAGCATGTCAACTGCTGAGCGGGAATTTGCTGACCACCAAAACATTCCCTCTTGATATCACCTAGCAGAAATGGTGTGGAGCTTGCAATTTTCAAGCATTGCTCATGAAAGCACTGCCCAGGCCTTAATGTACACAGGACTCCAGGAAAAAGCATGCTGCATCAAAGACATCTGAGTCCTCAAGGCACTCTGATCTCTGCAGCCGCTGCTTGCAGCTGGGGACACAGAACCTTGTCTCCTTTGGCTCAGCTGCTGCTGTTCAGGGGTCTGGGAGCCTGACTGGAAGGCCATGGCCAGCAGCTGGCATCGTGACTGCAGCTCTGCAGCACCATAACCAGGGGAGTGTGTCCAAGGGAAAAAAACCTGTTTGCACCCATACAGAGCAAAGACAGAGAAGGGAAGAGGGAAGGAAGCCATGTAAGGATAAACCATGTGGACCCTGGGGCTTCTCCAGCTAAGTAATGGGCACTGGGAGATCCTCACTCTTTCAAATAACAACAAAACAATAATTCAAGTCATATTGCTTTCCTTTCCCCAGTTTTTACCTGTCTTCTTCATCTGGATAGCAAGGTCTTCAGGGAAGCTGCCCACCCCCAGGCACAAAGTGCTGAGCCCTGTGGTGCAGGTTTGGTCCCACCGGTGTCGCTGCGTTGTGGGTAAGCAATCACCGTACTGACAGGGAGCAGTACCAGGAATCCAATGTGCGCATCTCACGTGCTGATGGATCAGCTTGCAGAAACATAGGGCAATGCACAGCTATGAGCTCCCACAGGATGGTCCTGGAGGGTGGAGGAGTGCTGCACGACATCCACGCTGCCATCGTGTTGTGCTGGGTGTTGATGGCTCCTCGTGCACTGTGCGCCGCAGGCAGCAGCAGCGTCTCCATCCTCATGCAGGGCAGTCCCTGCACAGCCGCTCCATGCAGCGAGGGGGTGAGTGCAGTTGTCATTGCCAAGCACCTTCCCCTTCCCAGAGACATGCCCCATGCTGCAGCTGGGCACTGGTCCTTGGCAGCCTGGTGTTTGACCTCTATACGTTTTGCTGCTGTTCTAAGGCACCATGTGGGCAGCACAAGTACTGTCAGCCCGCCATGTCCTCCAGCCAGCTTCTGGCTCCCCCAGAGGACATCCTTCCCCGGCTCTGCCTGTTTCAAGCAGCAGCCAGAGCAGACAGGAGGCACTGGGAGTTAGCACCCCTCCCATGGTCCATGATCCACACTGCCTGTTCCTGCACAGCCTGAGTGCCCTTCCAGGGCTTATCTTCAAGATCAGCCAAACTCAGGCACCAAAGGAACTATGGGAAAGGGCAGCACAGCACCTCACCAAGGGGCAGGAGCACAGCAGGGAGGAGCGCAGAGCTGGAATGCACTCTAGCTGCCAGCAGGCACCATCTCCAGCAGCAGCTCCTTGCAGGGCTCCCTGCTCTGTCCTGCAGCACAGCACCCAGCAGGGGCAGGAGGGCACACTGCGTGCTGCATGCTGTGTGCTGCAGGGCTGCAGACACCTCCGCAACGCAGAGCATCGCGGGTGTCAGCACAAATTGCTGAGCAGGAGGGACGCGTTCCCTTACAAAGGCGTGACCGAGAGGGAAAGCTCGGCATGGTTTAACCTCCCCCAGCCCCTGACCTGCACGGGGGTCAGGGGCACGCGGTGCTCCAGCTGCTGCTCCCGCCCTGCCCGCTGTGGACCCCTTGCCCTTTCATTCGGAGCAGTATTGATCTGCTGGCAGCAATGGGCTGGATAATTAGCCAGGAATTAGGGTTTCTATTACAGCCAGGAGGCTACTCCAGCTGATTTATCACCTGAATAATTTACTGTGATTGAAAGGAAATTAAAACGAACTCCATTTGACAACTGTGCACTTTTATGGGCTTCAGTGAAGACTCAAAAGCCAAATTAATAGCCTGGTGTTGCTTAATAGTCTGCTGAGAGTAAATATGGGAAGGCTTTTCCTCTGCTGACATGCTTTCTTAGGCTGGATTGCAGAGCTGGCTGTGTTTGTGTTTTCCCTCCCATGCCCTGAGCCAGTGGCTGCTCCCATCAGAGCGGACCTGCAGTGGAAGTCACAGACCTGCCTTCCCAGCTGCTCCCTGCCCCACGCTGCCTCCTGCTCACAGAAACCTTCCGTGTTTCTCACTGCTACAGGACAACATGAACTTTTGGGAGGAAGTACACAAACAGTGGCTCTGCTGTTCTCATTACAGCCCTCAGGGTAATGTAAGAAAATCCTCAGCAGCCCCTGTCCTGCAGAGGCAGTGTCCCCTAGGAAAAACATGGCAATCGTAAGCCAGAGACCAGGAGCACACGCATGGCCCTGCAGCTCATTCCTTCATTTTGCTGCTCTAACGATGCACTTGTGGAGCAAATGGGTCAAGCCAAAAGCAAACTGCAAGTCCATGAAAATAACTCCTACTTTCTGACTTCACGCTGGACCCTCACTGGTGCTCCTGAAGATGAAAACCCAGTACTGTAAGCAGGACTGGACATCACAGCCACTGTGCCCCGAGGACAGCCCAGCCAGCGAGCTCCTCCCACAGACAGGCTGATTCTAAAAAGTGGCACTTGAAGATTTGCAGAAGTGTCTGTGCCCCTCTTTGGGTCAGTTTGGAGAGCTCCTTCGCTGCAATGCTTTCTGAGGTCAATTACATTTTAACCGAGTGCCAATTTTTTACACTTTCCACTTTGCTAGTAATTCTTTCAGGAGTATTAGTTATCCGGACTTCATCTGCCCATGTTCATCTCCAGGCGTAACTGCATGTCACGACCGCATGCACTGTTGCATGTCCGTCAGGTTACCAGTTTCCACCTAAACCCAGAATATCTATGTATTATCCAGAAATTAATACAAAACGAGATACTCAGTTTAGTTCTGGCTAAAAGTAGTGGGAAGGCATCAGCAAAGCCAGGAAATTAGCTGCTATTAGCAGCAAGTAGCTCCCGTTCAAGTCAGTGACCTACACAGCGCTGAACCCAGTCACGTCGTGTTATGCCTCATTATGGCCCTGATCTAAAGTCTATCGGAGTCAATAGGAATATTGACTGGCTGATGAGCGAGCTGCGCAGTGCTGTTGGTTAACACTCGTGAGCAGAACACCAGAGCAGTGTTGGTGCTGCAAACACACCGCTGTGCTGCTCAGATCAGCTCAGAAAGACCAGAAAGGAGCGTTCCATCAGCATCTGCAGCCAGTGCAAATCAGCTGTGGGCTGTCTGCAGAAAAGGTGGGCACAGAGGGGATGAAAGGGATGGAATGGCATTCGTTTTATACAGGCATTACTGTTTATAGCAGGGCTCTTCTAGGACAGAGGATCCAGAGTGCCTCTGGATTGCATCCTCCATCCACCCTTCACTCCCTAGTACCATGCAGATACAAAAGGACTCAGCTTGCCACATCAGCCCTCAGCCTTAGACTCGGTCTCACAACTTGCTGATGTCACCAGTTCAGCATTTTCCTGCCATAAATGCTTCTCACAGACTGTGTGTGTAGGTATTACACGCCGAGTGATGTGCAGAGTGCACACAGACGCACGTGCAGAGGCACCACCAGGACGCAAGGCTGCAAGGCAAGGCACACAGTGCCCTCCTTCTGCCCCTGACACATGCAGTCTGACAACATCTTTAACGACATGAAGATATGGTGGGATCCCTGCCTCATCCGATGCACACAACAGACACCGCTCCCGACTAGAGTGTAGCCTAACGTTGAGCTTTCTTCTCACTGTCCAGTGGTTGCCTTCCCTCTCAGCATTGCAACAGTCCTTGCTCAGAGTGAGTATTCAGTCCCCATGGCCTTCTCTACATCAGCCATCTTTTCCAGTAGACATGAAAACTCAGCTTGCCAGGTGCACAACGTGTACGGAAGTCAGAGCTAACTAATGGGTCTCCATCTTACATGGGTGAACTGAAGAACAAAAGTTTAAAAAAGGAAACAGACTTTTCCTTTCTTCACTCAAAGGAAAGGGTCTGGCAGCAGTGAGCAAGCACTCTCACTCAGGACATGACAGCATCTGTCTATGTAAGTGGCAATGCACACTTTCTGATCAATGAGCCCAAAACATCCAGAAAATACATCAGAAGGAATTCAGGAAAGAGGAGCCAGCCTTCAGATATAGACACAAAGTGTTCTGCAAACACTCCACTGTGCAGGAGGGACTTTGCCCCCGCCCTTGCCACTACTCACCCTGACCAAGGGGCTGTTCCCAGTTCACAAATGGAGAAGAAGAGTTAAGAGAGGAGCAGCAGTACCAGGGAGAAAAGGGTACTTTCTTGTCCAGAGAATCAGGAGCCTTCCAGTAAAATACCTGGAGCCCTCCCCAGGTGACTAGCACAGGGATGTCAAGAAGTGTTGGTGCTAAATAAAATCGGCAATATTCCATCTGCTCCACCTGGCTTGTGCTTCTAACATATTAGGTGAGCAATGGAACAGCAACTCCTACAATACTTCTCCTCACACATTGTCTTTACGAGGAGCATCTCTTATTTTCCTCTACAGAAATGGATAAGGACTCCCTATACCCACTGCTGACCTAGCTCCTTGTGTGCTGCCTTGTGAGAGCAGCCGCGTTCTGGACTGACAGATCCTGCATGCAGATCTTACTGCACTGCAACAGCTAATGGCAGGGACAGCTCTGGCTTCCCAAGCCAGCCGGTTTATGTGGATGGTATCCCTGCCCGTGGACAGTGGGTTGGAACTGGATGACCTGTAAGGTTCCTTCCAGCCCAAAACATTCTACAAGTCTATGATTCAATAGTTTCTTTCTAACCACTTCCTTTGGCCTCACTAATTGACCCAGACAGCCTCTCCACCTTGGTTAAGCTTCATGACAGCTTTGCTTTACTACCAGAGAGGTGAAACATGGCTGCTAACTAAAGCAGTGGGGTTTATATCACATCCTGGAGAACCAGACGTTGGGGTTAAATGCATATGTTCATGCTGGAAATACACTTTGCATGCCACCAAAAAGTGAAACCCGTTCCAGACAGCCATGAGCCCTTAATCACAGCCACGCCTCCCAAACACAAATGGGAATGCTCCAACCTATGTTAAAGCAAATGACTAGTACACTCCACTCGCAGTCACACTTACAAATGCCTAGGCAAGGCCACTCTGCTCAGGATATTCTGCGCATCATAACATCTTTTTCTCAGAAATATCATTTCTCAGCATTTGTTTGCAATCTCAGTCTGTGAAGAAAGTGCCATTTTCCCCAAATTAGTAGAGGCATATCTTCGATCTCAATGCTCTGATTGCACAGCCATGCTAGTTACAACTGCTGACGTGGACCCAGGGAGATTCTTGCTCCAGCAACAGCTGAATATCCCTGTATTTGACAAATAGGAGACTTCAGCAACATCCTCTTTTACTTCTTCCATTCCTTCTATTGAACCATCTATTTCCATTCATTGCTGGACTCTGTCCCATCAGCTACAGCTCTGGATAACTCAGAAGCTTCAGAACACAGAAAACTAAGAAAGGATCCTTTCCCATCACCGCTCTCTTTGCAAGTACTTTTTTTGGCATGTAAAAGTTAAATAGGGAGGGATCTAGCAGCACACAGCTTGGAAGAGACCAACACTGAGAAGACACACTGTAGAGATTGCTCAGCGCCTGTCCTCTCCACCACCACAGGTGATAGGGATGGGATAACCACCATCTAGTGGTACATGAAGGCCATTTCACCTTCAGAAGACGCTGTTTGCTTAGCTTTCCAAATGAGTGTTTCTAAAAGGAACATCAAACCATTTCAGCCTCCTCCTCGTCCCTTTCCAGCTTGAATTCAGATTTATAGAGTTCCTCACAAGTATAAGCCAGGGAGGCCACAGAACCAGCAGGAACTGGTGAAAAATGAATGACTGTCAATGAAATAACAAATGACACACGTGAGCTTAAGGGCACATGGACTTTCTACTCTAACACTCAGTATAAGAAACTATTTAAAAAAAAAATTATATCAATTCCTACTCCCCAGTACTGGAGTCACAGTGGCAGCAGACTGCCATATGGGTTCCTGATACTCTCCAGCAACCTCCAAATGTTTAGATTTCTCTGAGGGAAATCACTGTTTGCTGTTTGAGGAGTGCATACACCTTGCTAAAATTCAGGTTTAGTACTAATAACACTGGAGAATAGCAATGACTAATTACATTGCTAAATATAGAAAACGCAGCAAGCTAGACCTGTATTGGATCTGACAGCAATGCTTGCATTTCTGCCTCCCATGATTCCAGCCAAACCTAAGTCTGAGGCCTATGAACAAAAAGCATGTAGAAAGACACAGATAAAATTTCTTGCATTTGCTTCTGTGTTATGTCTGCTGAAATGGGACTCACCCCTAAAAAGCTGAGCAGAGTCCTTCTCAAACACACTGCTAATCTGTAGGTGCAACAAATTTGCCTTCAGATATTAATTGGCCATTTCTCTCAGCAAATGGCCAACTACATGACTAATAAGCTGTTTCCAGATACAAAGATCTAATTTGTGTGCACCATCAAGCTAACTGTGAACCAGAAGTAGATACAGAGCTTTACAAGTCTACTCCTTACTACCTGCAGAGCCTGCTTTTGATCCAACAAAGGTAGCAGAAGCTGTGATGCTCTTCATGCCTGTATTGGATGTAACTGTTCCAGATCAGGCGTAATTTCATAAGGAAACACTTGCTAATGTTTACACAGCAATCGTTTCCTGTCTTTTTTAAATAGTCCTTTATGGCTAGCATGCACTTGGCTGAAGAGCATGATACGACACCTGTTTCTCCATGTTTTTCAACCATAACTCTGAGAAGTAATTGTTTGTTGTTTTCCACCAAGGAAGCCTCCACCATCAGAAAGAAAATCTGGAGAAACATGGAGTATTTGGGACAGTACCTGCTCAGGCTTGATGGGCTCAGTTGTGGTGAAGATGTCTGAGTAATGTTGCCTCTCGAAGACCCGATCCAACACTTCTAACTGCTGCTGGGTGAAAAGGTCTCCGCGCATCTGTTTCCGAAGGAAGTCTCTGCCCGGGAGAGAATGGCCATTTGGTACTGGAGGTTCCTGAATACCTTTCAAAGAGGACACAGAAGAGAGAAGAATAAATGGGCATTGCAACGATGATACCTGCTGAGGAGCGTCTGTTTTACCCATTGAGTAGACGTGGGCAGCAGTGTGCTTACACAACGAGCAATCACTGCAAGGAGTGTACAAGCAAGAAACACAGTGCTGGGAGATACGGTGATCAGTCCTCCACCGTAACTTGATCCTCAGTGCAACTTGCCATCAGAGGTTTCACGTGTAACTTAAAGGCATGGCAAAGGGTGGCAGCTACACCTTTGGTTGCAACACCTTCACGCAGTGTTTGTGAACCTGCACTGGTCTAGATGTAGGAAGGCACAGAGAAGTACATGCAGTGCTGATGCTGGAGCCACAGCCAGCCTCGATCAGCCCCAGCAGGTCTGCTTCACCTAGCCGCTGTCTGTGACCCTCCCTGTGACGCCTGGGAGTCATGCTCAGCTCCATCCTACACGAAGCTCTGAGCTATCACGTGCTGATGCCAGGGACAGGGACTCATGATGCAGAGCCACATCCAGCTCTCAGCAGCTGGCCAGTCAGCTTCCCAAACACCAACAGCACCACGGGGCTTGAGTTACCTCCACAACACCCTGAGCAAGCACTCTTCCAGCTCATGATATCCCTTAATTTCACTTCACATTTCTTAAACTCATGGGCATGGTGAAAGCCTGGGCTCTAGGTCAAACTTTTTGTCTCCCCTCCTTTCAGCAGAGGTTGTTAACAGAAGGGCAGGTGGCTGCCCATGGCAAAGAAAGCCATGAGATAAGATTGAAACACATTTAGATAAGTAGTCTGGAAAAACTCTTGTGATGTGGGAGCTTGTTTCAATTTGCTCTGTTGCAGATTCACAGTGGTTTTCTGCTTTTCCTTCACCTGTCAGCACTCAAAATATATCTTTCATGTCCTGAAAGCAGAGGTCTGCACTATTGTTAGGGACTCCAGGAGGTGGAACTCCAAGAACAACAGCAAACATCAGATTTAATCTCCAGACGGCAACACCATGCTACACAGAGGAAGGAAACATTTATTAAAAAAAATAAAGCTCTTACACCCAGATTTGTCTGCACACAAAGACCAGCACTCACAGCTTCTCTGGTGGAGTCTGTGTCAAAATATCTGGAAGCAACATTAAATGACATCTGTGCTAAGACGCCCCGTTGCTGCAGACTAGTTTTGCCCTCATACATGCTGTGGCTGTCGGTAACACGATTGATGCCTAGGGAACAAGGTTTTTCAGAAAGGACCATTGATCTGAGATCATCATTTAGCACAGCTAGATCAACCTCTGTATGACCTTCTTATGCTCAACAGGCATTTGATGTTAGCAAGTAACGCTGGGAACACTCCTCTAAATTTCCGTTGGATAGTTTAGGTAACAACTATGTTATATCCACCTGTTCAGACAAAGCCGGGCAACGTGAATCAAGAATAGACAATGCTGACATCTACAGAGTGCCTGGATCAGCTTAAACCATGCAGATAAAAATATGAACCTGTCTTCTGAATGGAATGTCTAAACATGTATGGAGGTATGAAAAAATATGAACAGACACAGGAGAGAGGTGTACCTTTAAATCTTTTTTCTCCACTGTTCTAAGCCAAATAATATCTGATTGATGTAGTGCTGGGTTTAGTCAACCATCGGTTACAAAACCAAAACTCAAGTTGATAGCTGCAGGGCAGCAAAAGGCTGGGGGGATGCTGTCTCTGGAGCATGAGCATGAAGGCTTTAAATTTCAACTTAAAGGAATGTTGCTGACAATCTGGCATCAGAGTTAAAGCTTTCCACAGTTTTGGCCCAAAGCAGGCGATGGAAGGCAGGGAGACAATCCAAGAGGCAGCACGGCCTGGAAGATGCTCCCTGCAGCTCTGGAATAGTTTATGCATTGTTGACACATTCGAAGACCAGGTATATAATGAGAGCAGATTGTATTTGCATACAGGGCAGCAGGCTCATGCTTCACCAGCAGCACTTGTTCTACAGAGGGCTTCCACCGAGCACAGCTCTGCACTTTTTCCTGGCAAATGCATTTGGAAAAGCAAGACAGATGAAGACAGTGGCAACAGAGCCAGGCGGGCAGTGTGGGTCTGTCTCCAGGCACACTGTGCTGGGTGCTGTGCCCTGCTCCAGAGGCTTGTGATTCTAAAGGAGCTTCTTGGGAAGTGCATGGGAAGAGACATTACCAAGTGCCACATCCCTGACAGCCCTCCCACCCCACAGCACAAGCAGAGGACTGCCCCAGGAGCCTGCCACAAGAGCATCCCCAGAAACATTAGGATGAGAAGGAGATCTCCAGGGAGGCTGTTCTGCATGGGAAATCCACAAACACTGCATCAGCAGAACCCAGACAATGTGAACAATGTGCCTTTCTGGCACAACACTGGCTATGTGGGAAGGGATGGACGCACACAGAGATAGCTGCAGAGCTTTGGTAGGCTTTGAAACCCAAGAGCAGGCGGTGATATCCTGCTGGGAGCACAGCTGAAGAGCAAGCCAGAGAGCTGCCTCTCCACACTGTCCAAGCACCACCGTGTGCTAAGGTCTCCGGGGCCATCCCAAGGGTTTGAGGATCAGCCTCGAGGTGTGCTTCCCAGCAAAGTCTGCTGCTGCTGAAGGGATGGAGCAAGGTGTCCACGCCTGGCCTCCAGGGAGGTGCCTGGGCAGAAAGGAAGTGGGGCTGGGACTCCTGGGACAGCTGGCTGCTGCTCAGAGCATCCAGCCCTTCTCTCAGAGGGGTCTGGCTGCTGCCCTCAGCTTGCTGTCTTCATTGCCCTCTTACCACATCCCCTCAGCAAAGGGAGAGTTTGTTCTTCATCAGCGTGTTTCTCAAACTCCAGATAGCTGAAGGTAACTTCACAGGCACAGGACCTCCTGTATGCTGCACATGGCATCTCAAAGTTCAGGAAGGTCTTTAGGATGCGTTCGGCTGCTAGACGTTATATAAATATGAGATAATCACCATTAGCATTATGTGTTGTTTGAACACACTAGAACATCTTTGATAATTAAAATACCACAGGCACATTTGAAATAGTCTGAGTTATAAAACGGGCTCCAGGGAGAGGTAAAGCATTTTTCAGACCATCCATGGATCCACCAAAGAGCGTTACGCTGTGTTGACAGCAACACTACGTGTGTGCCCATCCACTCTGCCAAGCAAGCAACTCCCAGCCCGATGGCCTCCTTCCAAAAAGGGTGACAAAGAGCACGAATGCAGCACTGCTGAACAGCAAATGGGACACTCATCCCAAACAAACATGTAATCCTTCACTTCTACCAGACCACATGGACAGGTTGCGATGGTGGGGTGGGAACGCAGCCGTCTGAACGACCTCAGATATGATGCATGTCCCTCCTGACAACGCCAGAAGCCCTCTCCTACCCCAGCTGAAGTGCAAACAGCCCAGAAAAGTCCAGCATGGAGCGGGCCCACTCCTGGGAAGAGGCACCATGCACAGCCTTGCTGACAAAGACTGCCCAAACCGCACTAGTTTTGCCCAGAAAAACAGAGTCTTTGTTATCTGCTATGAAGTCATGTTCTGGGGACCAAGAAAATGGCAACATCGGTCTGAAGAACCTAGTACACCGTGACTCAATTTTCAGCAAAATTTTCTGGTTAATTACTTTTCCTCGGCACATTTTCTGAAGCCACAGGAGACATCCAGAACTGCTGAACACGCCTGTAACAGACTTCTAGCAATACTCACTACGTGAATCACTTACTTTAAAATGGTGTTTTGCTTATACATTTCCACCACCATACATCAACACAAGGAGAAGAAATGGCCGTAGACCCTATCTTCATAAAACACTACAGCAATTTTTAAAGCCCAACAGCTTAGCATTAAAAAAAGGCAAAATTTGAAGACACCAATTTAAAACAACATTTAAATAAAGAGAAAGATCTATTCTAGCTGTTATTTTTCATTCTTAGAGGGAAAACAGTGCTGTTTAATAACTGCAGTATGAAGCAACAGCACTGACGTAGCGTTGGATAGATGCTGCGTTGGTCTGGATGAGCGCAGTTCCACAGGAGGATCGGAGCCAGGTGACAGCAACCAAGACACTGGTGCCATGCAGAGCTTCAACTGGAACGGTATTTCCAGTGCTATTTGTAACAACGAGGCACCAAGAACTGCATGTCTTAGTACCTGTCTGGTATGAAGAAATGAGAATTTTCTGATTTCAGGTTTTCAGGTTTTTTTATTTCTTAAACAGCTTGGGTGTACAGGGTTAATCAAGGAAGCAAGCAGTAAGTACAATGAACAGCCCATATTCATAGAGGACGCGGATTCTGCCTCTAATTTGTACTGTCCAACTTCATTACCTGGTATCATACCTAATTACTCCACCTTATAGGGAAATGCAGGCTAATTAGGAAGGATGCTATTCACCACATTTAAAACATGATGAAGCAAATGAAATATTACCAGGAGGTAAAAAGGTGATTTGTTTCCTTGTAGCGTGTCTGTAAATTAGTCCAGAGAAGATAAAGACTTTGTTTAATTACCACTTGGGGAGGCTTTGCGTAAAATGTAAACTGAGTTCCCGCACCGCTGTCTCAGGACTGTGTGCATCTGGCAGTGAGCAGCCCTTGCTCTTCCCAGGAAGCATTACTTTTGGGCTCACACCCTCTGGGGAACCTGAGGTTTCTAAGCTCTGTTTTTATTTCTTCAAATGACAGTATCGCTAAAAAGAAACTTTGTATTTTGAAGTGCATCTAGCTGGTCATCGCGCAAATGTTTTTGAGAGAAACCACTACATTTCACAAAGATGGGTATAGGATTTGCTGTAGATCAAAGTGAGAAAGAGGGGAAAAAAAAGATAAATCACCAGAGATCCAAAAATACTTTTCATTTGGAGAAGATATCAGGCCATTTCGACAGCACTGATGGAGTCTCTGCTCTGTCTCCATTACCCGCTGAAGGCAGCCGGAGCCAGGAGCTGACTACGCTAGATTATATTCCCTATAAGATGGTCACCAATATATATATATATGATCTTCAACCTCTATTGATTGACCAATTTCACAAGCAAAGACTGGTGAAATGAAGCTGAAATGAACATCATGCTTTAACTCATTGAACCCATCAGGCCTGAGTTAATCTCACTGCCCACTGTCTCTGATAGAATTCAATTGATCAATCATGTTTCGGTGATAGTACCATTTCAGTGGCTTATTGCTTCTTCATTTCAGAACTTGACCTGTTAGATACACCAGGACCAACGGTGCTTTTCTTGGAGACACAGCGACCAGCATCTGCCCACCACGGTATATTGTCTCATGTCCAGGCTTGGAAAAAAATGAGGAATTTTTGCTAAACACTCCCATCTTAGCATTGTATTTTTACAGCCATTCCAGCAATTTTACTGTCAGAGTGGCAGAAAAAACACAAAGAGACTGAGGAATCAGAATTGCCCACCACTGCCTGCTCCATGCTGGCTCCGGTTGACGTGTTGGTTGCAAAGAGGTGCAAGGCTGGCTGTGTACATCTCCAGGCTCCCAGCTTCCCCTCAGGTGCAGCACCTGGCAGAGCGGTCGGTGCATGCACTTGCTACCCAGGGGAGCAGCCCCTGGCTGGGTGCTGCACAGCCCACCCGCAGGCCCAGCAGCAGCGGTGCTGGCGGGGAGACAGTGGGAAGGGTGCAGCTCACAGCTGGAGCAGCACTACCAGAGGTAAGTGCCCATTTCCCACATGCTTCATCCTTCAGACATGCAGCTGGCCTGGGTGCATCCTTGAGCTGCCCTGCAGCCTGCTCCTCATCCTGCACTCTGCTCTGGAGCCAGGGGCACGCTCCTGCGCAAGGGGACGGGACTGCTCAGTAGCAAAGCAGTTACCACTTCGACCACCCCACAGCCACCTCTGTTCTTTGCTGAAACACAGTGGAGCCTCTCTGTGCTGGGAGACATCTCTCTGAGTTTGCTAGGACAGCTGCAGCCCAGTGTAAAGCACAGAGCCCAGTGTGCGTGCCTGCAGGTGCCACCGTGCAGTGCTGCCAGCATGAAGTGCTGCCACGCGCCCAGAGCACAGCTCATGGCTGCAGAATTGTCCCACGGAGCTGGCAAAGGCAGCAGGAAAAAAGGGCTTTCCCGTCAGATTACAGCTCACTTCCCCCCACCGTGACTTTAACCCTGCAGCAGCCAACGTGAACTCCTGCTGTTGACATCCGTTCTAAGCCCGACAGCCAGTCTGTGGGAGCAAACGCTCGCGTACACAGTGCCGCTGCGTGGAGCGGGACTGCGCGTGCACCCGGAGGAGCTCCGCAGCGGCCCGGCCGCGCTCCGGCTGCGCAGCGGGCATTGCCCGGCCGCTGCCCGACCGTCCCGCCAGGCGACGCGCGCGGCCGCGGGAGCAGCGGGACCGGCGGAGCCGCCGTGCGGCGGCTCTGACCGTATGTTTGTATTTTTAAAAAAGGCAGCAACATCGGTGTGAGTGATGCCTTCCCGGAACGCACACGTTGATGCGGAATTCAGAAGCGCAGGGGAGGGGTTAGGAGCACAGGAGCGCCCGGCTGCACGGAGCGCTTCGCGCATCCCCCGGCAGCGCGGGACGGGGAGCGCGGGGCACAGGGTCCTACAGCCGCCTGCAATGGGCACGGCGGGGCTGCGGGTTGCAGAGCGATCCAGGGGGTGGATTTTTTTTGTTTTTTATTTTTTACAAAAACAGTCATTTCTCTGTATGCTTGAGTGATATTGAAGATGACACTGTGATGTGCTCAGCTCTGGAAGTGTCAGGCTGCTCTCCTGCTGCAAGAAGAGGATTGCAGCACTGAGGAACATGGCTGTGCTGGGGCACCCGGAGAGAAGTGCTGTGCAGGCAGACAGCTGATCCCCGAGCACGCACTTGCAGCAGGACGGAGCAGAGCCCTCTCTCTGGGTGCTGCTGAGTACCTGGCTGCTCACCCTGCCGTATTCGGCATGCCAGTGCAGGGAACAAAAGGTCCTGCAGGAGCTGGGAGCAGTCTGAACACCAGAAGCTCATGGGCTCTGCAACACCTGCAGCTATTGCACCTGGTGGTGCACATCGCTCGCTGTCAGGGACAGCCAAATTTCTCCCCTCGCCAGAAATGACACGATGAGAAAAACTGAGGCTATTATGCACCTGACAGCAGACAAAACTAATCTTTCCATGCAAGCTTAAAAGAGCAGAACAAAACTTCTACCTGATACCCTAAATGCTTTGCAAAGCCCTGTCTGCAACAGTTACCTGGAGAAAAAAGAAGCGGTGCAGAACTTGCCTGCACCCCCCACCCAGCATCCGAACCCTACAGCTCCAGAGCACTGCTGTGTCCCAGCGGGTGTTTATGCCCTGCACAAGCACCAAAACCCTCCTTTGCTCCTGTGGCAAACTTCCTAAGAAATGCAGAAGGTTTCCAAGCAGATTTCATTCCTCCTAAAATGCAAACTTCAGGCAAGACCCTGTGGCAGCCTGTGACAGGACGGGATGCAGCATGTGCGCAGGGAGTGCCTCGGAGCAGGCTGGTTACTCCATGGGCAGCATGGCTGCCAGCTGCAGGCAGATGCTGTGCATTGTCCAAGGAGAGGTGTGGGCCCATGTGGGTGTGCGTCCTCTTCTCCACAAGCAGCATGTACAAAAAGCTGTCAGTCACTGCGGATTATCCCCGTGCAAAGTTTAAATACAGGCTGATTTCACTGTATCATAACTGTGGTCACATGCTACAAACGGGAATGCTTATAACTGAACAAAGACACCTTTCCAGTGAGCTCAGCAGTGTGGCTTACACAGAAAGCACAAAACACAGGAGTAATTTTCATACACAAGTTACACAAAGTGCAAGTTAAAAGGTGCTGCTCTGTATTTTATCCGCGTGCATCAGCTGAGTGACACCATTCATTTTTAAAAACCCTCTATAGCTCTGCAGCACAGGTCTGTAGACCTCAACAGCTCCTGCCAACCTCTCACATCCAGGAAGCACCCCTGTGCATCCACCTTTCACTCTCTGCCTGCCTGAGGGCAGGTGCACCCTGCAGCAGCCCCAGAACATGCTGCTCCACGCCTGGGGAGGTGCAGAGGAATGGTCAGGGCTGGGTGTGCTGCCAGCACTGCTGCTGCCTGTCATCCATCCACTCCAACCAGCACAGCCCGAGCACAGAGCTTCCCCCGAGCTCACTACAGAGGCAGTGGAACGGTGTCTGCTCCCACTATTGCTATTACAGCTTTCCAGCTGCATGCACTGCTCTGTGCACTTGGCTCTTTTAAAAGCTGCACAACAGGAGACAACAAAAAGGCAATCAGTGGTGGAACAAATGACATCTTCCTGTGGATGTTTATATTTTACTGTAAATGTTCTGATGCACTGGACACAGAACAAAAAAAAAATGGTGAAGATTTCTCTTTTAAGGGAAAATAGTGTAGCTCTTTGCTAATTACTGCAATTAATTAGTGTCATCTAAACATTAATTATTTATCCTGCAGTAAACTCAGCAATCTACTGCACAATTCCCCCGGTGGCACGCTCATCACAAGGATGCCCTTATTAGGGAGCGATGGAAGAACCTCGCTGCACGCATTCCCATTACTCCAACGCCTGCCCTGATGGAGAGGGGCATGGGTGGGTGCTGTGTGGGCCGTGCCGCTGGCATCCTGCCGACAAGCTCTGCTCGCCATGCACCGTGCTCCAGCAGACACGCTGGGACCGCTTCACCACACCATCGTGGCACAGTTCTTTTGTCGTGTGTGTGCCAGAGCTTTCCTGGTCTTGCTTGTTCTCTCCCATAGAATGTGGAAACTCCTCCAGAAAAAAATAACAGTGACATGGCCAGATCTTAGCAAATTGCTTCTAAGGGCTGCTGCATCTGAATGCTACCTCTTTCTTCGCGACACCCAGCTGTCGGCAAATGAATAATTTCTATGAATATGTAATGTCGACGTGAGAGCAAAGGTCCAGCATGACAGACACGGGTCTCCCTGGCTTTCACTCTGTGCCACAGAAGCCAGCAGCAGCGAATGCGCTCTGACTGCGCTGTACGCCTGCGTGGACAGGGACATTCCTTGAGGCTTTTCTTCTATAGGAAAGCACTGACTGGCTGAAGCTGAATCTCGTTCACAGGTGGATACCATTTCTACAGAACTGTGTTACGCAGAAATCCAGGCAGAGAAAATCCTGAACGTACTGAAATAGCCAATCCTGACCCTTTCCA
Organism: Penelope pileata; assembly: GCA_013396635.1. Classification (NCBI taxonomy): domain Eukaryota; kingdom Metazoa; phylum Chordata; class Aves; order Galliformes; family Cracidae; genus Penelope; species Penelope pileata. The sequence continues at coordinate 140,434 of WBMW01001379.1, forward strand.
TTAAATATTGTTTTCATTTTCCAGCTCAACATGATTTTAGTGTTTAAAGTAAAGCGCTTTTAGATAGATATATATACACACATGTACAACTGTTAAAAAGTAAGCCTTCACTTGCTGGGACAGCAACCTCCATCACTGCATCCTCCACCCCCCGACCACCTTTTGCTCCAGTGCATCTGCCTCCTTGCAGGGCACCGTGCTGCTGCCTGTGCCCGCAGCACAGCGCGTTGCACGTGGCAAGGCACACCTCCTGAGGCACTTCTCCAGTGCCGCCGTATGTCACCCAACAGAACAGCTGAGCCAGCCTCAGAACTAGCACAACAGCACACGTGTTTAAGAAAATGCTAGTGTCTTAGCTGTGAGGTTTCATCATTGCCATTGTCTGTGACATGTGCACAGCTTGATTCTTCTTCACTATGACTCTTGACTAAAGCACAGTAAGAAAAAATAGGGGAGATTTGTATGATAAACTCTTTTTCATTACTTGAAACAATGAAGGAAGGACAGAAGGACGAGAAGGAAGAAGAGAAGGGAGGAAGCAGGGAACTTTTAACTTCAGAAACAAACTTCGCTACCAATGCATAACAGGTACAAAACACACTGACCACAGGTGGCTGTAATGAAGGGAGAGACAACCTGTGCAGCTGAAATTGCCACTTAATAGGGAAAGACAGAGCCTCTCTCTGCAACATAGCAGCATGGGTTAGGGTTTTTTCCCCTACAGACCCTGTGGCAGCTCTGCCCAAATCTATAGGCTGGGTAATGGCCTAGAGTCTTCTCTGCCACAGCTGCTGGCCACCACATGCCACAAAGACAAACTTGCAAGCATCCTCCTGGCAGCCAGTGCCCTGCCCAGCACTTGTCCTCGGTGCACATCCCGCCCATGCCAGCCCAAGCCCTGTGAGTGCTGCTGACATCTCACTGCCAGCACTCTCCTCGCCTTCTGCGCTCAGACACCTCCCTGTGCCTCCAGGAAAGCTGGCATCACCTCTACCATAACAAACTCAATCGTTCTCAGCGGTGCTCCAGCAAATAAAGCCATTAATTACGGCCTCTCTCCCCACTGCCGTTGGCTGGAGCAGCAATCAATGTGCAACTCCTCATTGCCTTCTCTCAGGGAGCAGAGACAGATGCCATGAAAACAAACTGCAGCCCGTGCAGAACCCTGCCAGCGCGGTGGCAGCAGGCTGTGCCCAGCAACAGCCGCCACGCTGCTCCAGCCCGCGCAGCAGTATTTATTTGGCCTGCCGCAGCTGTGGGGGAAGGCAGCCCATTAAGCGATCATTTTTATCTTATAACGTCAATTTACTTATACTGATTGGCTTCCTGCTGCCAAATATCAATTAAATTGCAAATGCCTGCTGAAGCTTATTTTCTGCTACTCTCTCCTTTTCCCTCATTTCCTTTTTTTCTTTCTCTCTCCCCTTCTTTTTGTGAGAGAGAGAGAACCCTATGTTCGAACATAATTTAATTTATTTCCCTTTCCATATCTCAAAGGAAAATCTATAACTCCCCCTGGAAGGCCATTTGCCCTCTGTTATTGGGAGCTGAGGTATCACAGCACTGGGCAATTTGTTTCAGCCGACTATCGGCGGCCCATCAGGACTCCTCAGGACCTCTGCCATCTCAGTGTGATTCTATCGAGTGCTGCCATTTATGATTTGTTTTTAATAGGTGCTGGCAGCCATCAGACTCCCAGGTTTCAGTTCTTGGGTGGCACACGGCTCTGTTTCCCCTGCAGCCACCTCTCCTACGATGTTCCTCAGCCGCTGGAAGAGGTTTCCACTCGTGCCACCGAGAGAGGCTGCCATCCGCTCGGGCTGCTGCACTCTGCAGCTGAGCTTCTGCAGAGGACAGGGCAGCTGTTGGAGCCTGTGAGCTGCTCCTGCTGCACGCGTGGGCTGTGACAAAGGCAAGCGGATGGCGCTCGCAGCCCATGCAGCAGCTGCTGGTGGTCTCCCACTGCCTGTGTGCAGACAGTGCCGTTCCTCTGCCAGCTCTTCCCACAACAACAGTGTTCAGCCAACTCCGAACTGCAGGAAAGCTCTACACCAAGGTAATACTTACTTCTGCTTTATACCAAAGCAAGACATAAGATATCTTTCCCTTGTTGCTGTAACATTCCAGAGCCAGTGGTGACCACTAGCACAAGAATCCACAACATCCCACATCACAAAGAAAATCAAAAAGCATCATGATTCCCTGCCATAGAGCATGAGTCCTCTGTCTGTGCCTGCAGTGAGACAACACTGGATGGAAGACAAGGCCACACCAATGGGCTGGAGGACAGCAGATGAATGTTAGTGATAAAAATGAACGGTCCTCACAGCCAGAGGTCAGCAAAAGCAGTGGATTTGGAAGATGGCTGGAAGGGTAAACCAGTGCAGAAGTGTGATCAGTCACACCAGGAGGAACAGGTAAGCTCTAGCAGAGATAAGAGGCTCCTCAGATGCAACGCATGCTTGCTCTGCAGGACACAGTGCAGCACTAGGTACCACCTGACCTGTCCACGCCATCTTCTCCTCCCAGATGATTTGGGCTCACCCAAGGAAAAACAGGGGAAAGCAGAAGCTCATCACAGCAATGCATCTTGGATGCAAAGAGAGCCTTTATGCACATTCCTCAAATGTTCTCCTGCACTGTAAACACATACATGGCCCATGAGCATGTGGGAAGTATACTGCACATAAAGATGCACAGAGGAAGTGAGAACAAGTACATCCCCACCCATGCGCATACATCCAGCTAAGCATATCACCCAGCAACAAGAGAACTGATCCTACCAGCCTGAAAATAAGCAACAAGCGCAACTTGGCCTCCTGGGCCACCACTCCTCTTGTTGGACGTTTCAGCAAGCACTGCCTTGCCTGTGGTCAAGAAAGAGAACACTCACAAATGCACTTCCAATGAGGAAAAGCAAGGTGCAGTCGTGGCTGCCTCAGACTATGTCTTCTCTGAGGTGAGGACTGGCTGGCTGATGTGCTGAGCACAGTAGCGCCCCGGGCAGGGTCTCCATGAGCCTGGCACCAAGCCTCAACTCCTCCACAGCACTGCCCGAAGCCCTCAGCAAGAGCTTTCCAGCCCCCAGTGCCTCAGTTTCCCCACTGGTGGAGCAAGGAAATGGTAACCGAACATGCTGCAATTCAATAAAGATATTCTGATAAGTGAAGTACTACCCATTATAAATTCCTTGTAGTGCATCTAAAAATTCCTTAGTGGCAGAAAAAGTAAATGCAAGTGAGTTTACAGCTGGCTTTCCAGGTGCCAGGGTGGTTGTCGTGGTGCTTGCAGTTATCTACACCACAGGCCTTTGGATGGAAGCTGCATGAGCTACATTGAGACTGGTTTAAAAATGTAGACTCATTAAATAGGAATGATGCATTCAGTAAGAGAATGAGCTACGTGGATCACAGCAGTGCGCATACACACGTCAGGATCTACCTACATACGTGCACACATGTACACGATGTGTATACACACACAGTGAACACGCAGATTCCATTTGTCCATCCATACAGCTATTCCTTATGTGGGGATGCGCATAAAAACCTCAGGGGGAACAGGCAAGCCCTCTGTGCCCTTTGCAGTGTGACAATGGGCTGGTTTGCTCAGCGCTGGATGGAGATGGCATGGTTGCTGAGATGTACCTGGTAGGTTTCTGAGCACAAGGCTCCCGAATCAACTTGCAGTAACTGGTTAGATTTGACCACCTTACAAACCCAGCAGGGACATCAGCAAGCTAATTCATGGAGCACCATCACTTTTTTTCCAAATATCAGACATGAACGGAAACCTCCTTGTTGGGACTGCCACAAAATAGAACACAGATTAAGGACTTTGACTCATTTTCATCTCCAGGATGACACATTTGTGCACAGCAGGCATTGTGCTAGGGCTGGTGGTGCAAGGCTATACTGAAGCTCACAGCTCACACAGGAAGATTCGCATTTTACTTGTGAAGATAGTACTGGAAATTTCAGCGGAGTGAAATCAATTTGGCCAGTGACCAGCCTTTCCACCGCCTCCTGAGGAACTTGCCTCGCACAGCTGGAGCTTACACACATCTAAGCCACTACAAAAACAGTCTTTTGACTCAGATGCCTCCATTCCCAGACCTTGGCCACTCCTCCTACTGCCAGCCGAAGCCATGGTGGATGGGGACGGCTCTGTCTCCTGTCTGACCAATGCCTGGCAGGAGAAGACCTGCTCCCACTTTCTGTACTGCTCTATCATCACAAAACCTCACCCTTCAGCAAGGAGACCCCTGCCTCTCCCACTCTGGAAGGAAATCTGGGTGAGGACAGGGAGAGAGCCACCAGGATGCCAGCTCTCGGGGAAGAAGCCAGAAAACAGAAATTAGAGAGGAAAAAATATTTCTTATTAATAGACTTATGGTGGTGGGAAAAAAAAAAAAGTCATGCACTACCAAGCATGAAATCTTATTTGGACAATAGAGATGAAATTGTCACTCCTGACAGCAATGTTTACAAGGGCATCGTGTGATGATGCAGCACAGCATGAAGCCAGAAGCACCATCTAGCTCCTGTGAACTGTAACAGGAGACAAAACGTCCCACGTGGGACAGGTAGGAGTTGTGCCTCCAAAAACAGCCGCTCAGGTGTAGAACCCATTACGCATAGCTGGGAGGAAATGCAAACGCATGGCAGGAGGCTCCTGAGCTCTTCCCAGCCAAGCAGCTAGCAGCCACCGTCTCTGAGCAGCGACACAACTTGTGCATCCGCTTGATGACTTCCTTTTGAATCCTGCTGTGGAGTGGCAGAGCAGGGTGCGCAGAAGTGCACACATCCACCAGACTCCAAACCGGTGGGGATTACCAAGCGGTTTCCAGCTAGCATGCAAAATATTGCACCAGCTGTCTGAGTTCAGACAAGCACTTCAAGTCCTTATATCATACAGGCAATAAGTCACTATCAAATTTGAAGGATATGATTTTTTTAAAACTCCAACACAAAATCCGTCTGCCCCAGAGGAACCTTGTTTGAGGCTGTCCAACAGCTGGAGCTCATCACACACTACCACAATTGCTCATTCTAGAGCCTTCCAGACAAGGAACAGTCTGAAAGCTAACATGCAAATACACCAAAGATAGCTGCGACAGAAAATTGTATGCAAGGAAAGAAAAACAACAGGAGTACTTTGACCACAATGTACTATCACAACTGGTCAGAATTACAATGGGGAAAGAGTTGAAGTGGTGCTAGGTGATGTAAAGCAGTCTTCTGAAACATTCCTCTGAAATGCAGAGCAGCCAAAATACCTTGAGCATGGGCATTTGTGTTGTAAGCACCCCACACCTCTCTGGTGGGTCTGGGCCTGCCCCTCCCGTGGTTCACTGCAAGAGGCAATCGAAACAGATCTTTATCCTGCCTGAGACCAGAGGAGTTCACAGGCAGCAGACACAGCCTGTTCATGTTTTGCTGTTCTGGCACACCAGGATGCAATTGCAGGGATGCAGCTTCATGAACGTCTGGTGGCCAGGTGACAAAAAAGCCATAATTCTTCCCCAGTGTTCATCCTGGATAGATTTCCAATAGCCTGACCCGTGCTATGCACATCTCTTCTCCATGTTACAAGCTAGCCCAACTGCTGCCCAGCTGAAGCTGTGTTCTATCTGGATTTCCTTCAACTCGCGATCAGGGGAAGGACCTCAACTGTAGATCCTTGGTTTCCAACCCCAGCCTGTAATGCAGTGCTGCAGCAGCAACAAAGAGAAATCCATCTGCTGCTAGCACCATAAAGTAGTTACAGTAAGCATTCTTCAAACACAGCTTTCAGAAGATTCTCAGAGGACATAAAACATGGGAAAGGTCCATGATAAAATTTTCTAGGCATTTGACAGAAGACAGACATTGATTTGTTTCAAAAGCCCAACTCTTCTGACTGTTCTTCCCATCTCCACAGTCATAGCCATCCTTACACAAGTGGCTGCTGCTGCAGAACCAGGAGCACACAAAGACAGGGAGGCAGCTGTGCGAGCAGCGTACATATCGGTCTCCCTCACTGAAGTTAATGAAGGAAGAGAAAACAAAGGCCATGGCTCCAAAGCTGATTCCAAGCAAGAGCTTTTGCCAAGTCTCCACAGTTACGAGTTGGGTGTATCAGTGAAAGCACCTACTCTTGTCACAGTGGGAGAGCTGGAGTTCACACAAAGCAAATCTCAGACCACCTGGGGAAAATGCCCAGATAAACAGGGGAAAAAAATCTAGCCGAACATGAAATGGCAAAACAATTTGAAATACATCTTCCTGTTAAAGTTTGGCAAAATATCAGTGGAATACTGTACCTATCAGACAACTATACACAGTGATGGGGTAGGTAGGGACGCCTTATCTCTGGATTTTCCCAGCTATGTCCTCTTTTTCCACCTGCAAAGTTTGCTCAGAAAAAGAGGAGCAACTCATCCCTCTCTGCAGCACATCTGGATGTTCTGCACTCTGCTGTGGCTCTGCTGGATGTGTGAGACTCCGGGCAGCCACTGGGCACACAGAGTGTGTCTGTGCAAAGGGAGCACAGGGCACTCACACATGCCAGCTGCGCTGCAGCCCTGCACACGCACTGCACAAAGCGTCCACCTGTGCCTCTATCTGCCGTTCTGTGGCCAGGAAGCTGGAAGCACTGCTCGAGGGCTTTGTGCTCCAGTATGGCACACAGCAAGCCAAGTACCATCCTTTGAGAGTAGGATCACAGAACCACAGAGCATCCCGAGCTGGAAGAGACCCACAGGAATCACCGAGCCCAGCCCCAGCTCCACACAGCTCCACCCAACCCCAAGCCCTGTGGCTGAGGGTGATGTCCCAATGCTCCTAGAGCTCCGGCAGCGTGGGGCCGTGACACTGTCCTGGGGAGGCTGCTCCACACTCATTGCCCTCTGGTGAGGAGCACAGAACCATGGAAAAAGCACTAACAGCCTCTTTACGATGTGCTGTGTCCTGATGACCAATCTGTAAAGGTGCTTTTTCTTTGGGTGCATTCAAACCATATACACAGGGTATGAGCCCAGAACTTCTGTTAACTCATTATGATCAGTGACCAATGTGTATTTAAAAAAAAAAAAAAAAAAAAAACTACACACAGGAAAAGCAAAATGCAGCCTGTAGGTCAGGTACAAATAAAAATAAACCCATAGCTTGTCTTGTGTTTATTTCCAGTGTTAGCCAAATCTTCTGAATATTGGAAGAGATCTGTAAGCACGGGGACTATTCTGCAGATACGAGGACAGGCCAAAGTAGTCAGATTCAGTCAATCCAGTGTGCAGTAACCTCTAGCGATGAACAAATCTCGGTGCAAAGAGTACACAGAAAGGTCACAGCAGACAAAAGCTGAACTGGAAAAAGGTCCAGTCCCAGGACAGCCCCGTTTTCTGCCTCTCACTGAGCCAATGCTCTCTGCTCACCAAGAACTTCCTGCTGGACAACAGCAGCAATTGCAGCTTAAACTGTCAACCTCCAAAAGCATCAACAGAAAAAAAATGGTTTTCTGCTGCCATTCAAGTTTTCAGGAGTTTGTCATTTCAGCCAAGGAAACAACTCCGCGCTGAGAAGTCCAGAAAACTGGAATCACATCTGGGCCCAGCTCTGACAGAAGCAGGCTTCAGTTCTTTATGGTAGTGCTGGTACTGACACCACGTTCTGCACAACCATGCAGAAGTCAGCGAGCATACTGGGATATTTTATAACATGGGGAAGCACAGTGTAATGCCCTGCTAAGAACAGAGGATTCAGGAGCTCACAGGGCACTTGGCTACCCCATGCACCCTTGCAGGTGGGATGCCCCTGTGTGCAGAGAAAAGCAGGACAAAGTGAGACAGCCTTTACTATTTCCAGGGGGCACAAAGGAAGCCTGACTTAGAAATGCGTGAGCTCACGTAGCTCCTTCTACCATGGAGGTGGCAAATGATTGGTTTAACACTCGGCATTGGGCACTGGTGTGGGAGCTGCCCTGCCCTGGGTAACGCAGGCGTCACAACTCATCACCCGCCCGAGGCTCCGCTGCTACCCAGCGTGTGGCTGTGTTCCAGCGCTGCGGCCGCACCGTTACCGCCTCCTCCTCTCTGGGCGCTGGGAGTCCTTGCTGAAGTCAGAGGGATTTGTCTCGCTTATAGGCTATTTCAATGTATGTTAATACTTTGAAGAAACAGCCTTCAAAATTGACAAATCCTGCTTTTCCACAAAACAATTTTTTCCTTGGAAAATGCATTCCAGCAACAAATTCCAGGCAGCACCAGCCCGGACAGTATCAGGACAGTCTGACAAGACATCTGCCCCTACGCTGGATTTTACTTAAACTGGTATGAAGAGGTTATTTCTTGAAAAGCAGCTAGCACTGGACAGCTCCTGATGAGAACAGCTGGAGCTACAGCAGGGCTGTAAGGAGCTGCATGAGCATGGATTTTTCATTAACACAGCTTGGGAACATCGCAGCTCTGCTGAAGCAGTGGCAAACCTGCGGGGCTCCATCCCAGACCTGCAGGAGAGCTCTCCTGAAACCCGGGGCTCTGTTAGACAGAAAGTGACAAATGCAGATGGCACAAATACAAGACAGCTGGTACCTTGCTCATGTGGAAAGCGCAGTGGCCCCTTCCAGAGAACTGTCCTGTGCTGAGCTCTGAATGTGCAGAACCACCCATGGGTGAGCATCACCGGCAGAGCAGCATGTCTCCTGAAACCCTGGAAAGCTCTGCGGGGACTGTGTGGGACACAATTAGCGCTCAGAGAAGCTCAGCAGAGCACAGAAAGCTGTAAAAACATGCTGCTCCCTGCAGAGCCAAAGGGAGTTTGTCCCATGGACAGAGGACCCACAGCGTTTGTCATCAGAACTGTGCACAGCTAGTCCCATCCTCTCCAGAAAAGCCATCCTGTCTCAGCAACAATCCATCAACATCAGAAAATAATTGCTGAAGGTTTGGAGTGGCTTTTTGTTACATTTTCTGGAACCTTGGCTCATTGAATTGTTTCAGAAGTCCAGAAGTTTTAATGCTACCATATCTGAGATTCTGAACTGGCCCAAGTTCATTCTTTTTTTCCCCAGAAATCTTGTGCTGGCTAAGCTCCGCTTGCTAATGTCCAGGATGAGTGACACAGCACTGATAATCCCACAGACCAGAGGGTGCTTTTGGAAACACCCGGTAGTTTCAGAGTGCCACAAGCAAAGAGGGATCCAAAGTCCTTTTCCAGACACCCACCTCCATCTGCAGGTGACACCACCGCTGCTGGTGTCACACCACCAGCATCCAGGGATGACACTATCACTCCTGGCCAGTGTGGCATTCCAGGTGTCCTGTGAAGGGTTCACAAAGCCTAAATGGGAAGACTAAACCGCAGACTAAACACAGTGCAACCACCACCAGCAGTCAGCTCCAGAGTGTGCACATTCCACAGCAGAATGGGGGCTTGTGGCATGCCGAGGGGGGTCCTGACCCTCAGGGCAGAATGGTGGGGCACTTATCTAAAAGCAAAGGCGGCCGCTCCAGCTGGGGGTTCTGCACCATCTGCCCCAGCAGTGGCTGATGCCTCCACACCATCCAGGTCACAGAATCCAAAGGCAGGGACCGGGAGAATGAAAGACCATTGCCCACTGTAGGAGAAGATCAGGTCTGGGACAGTCTAAGGAACCTGGAGGTGCACAAGGCAATGCGACCTCATGAGATGCTTCCATGGGTCTAGAGGGAACTGGCAGATGAAGTTGTAGAGCTACTATCCATCATATCTGAGAAGCTCGTGGCAGCTCAGGGAAGTTCCCACTGACTGCAAAATGGGGAACATAACCCCTACTTTTAAAAGAGGAAAAAAGGAAGACCTGGAGAACTACAGCCTGGGCAGCATAACCTCTGTGCCTGGCAAGATCATGGAGCAGATCCTCCTGGAAACTATACTAAGGCATACGGAGAACAGTGAAGTGATGGGTAACAGCCAACATGGCCTCACAAAGGGCAAATTGTGCCTGACAAATGTGGGGGCCCTCCATGGTGACGTTACAGCATTGGTGGATAAGGGAAGAGCAACTGGTGTCATCTGCCTGGACAGGTGCAAAGCATCTGACACTGTCCCACACCACATCCTGGTCTGTAAACTGGAGACATGGATTCGATGGGCAGACCACTCTGTGAGTGAGGAGCTGGCTGGATGGTCATGCTCCAAGAGTTGTCATCAACAGCTCAGCATCCACATGGAGAGCAGTGGTGAGTGGTGTTCCTCAGGGGTCTGCACTGGCACCTGCACTACTTATCATCTGTCAGCAACATGGAGAGTTGAGATTGAGTGCGCCATCAGCCAGTGGTTTTGAGATTGAGGAGGCTGACTGCACTGTCAGCAAGCAGAGTGGTGCGGCTGACACCCTGCAAGGAAGAAATGCCATACAGAGGGATCTGGGCAGGTGTGAGAGGCGAGCCCGTGTGACCCTCATGAAGCTCTACAAGGCCAAGTGCAAGGTGCTGGCATGTGAGTCGGGGCAATACCAAGCACATGCAGGCTGGGCAAAGAGCAGATAGAGAGCAGCCCTGCAGAGAAGGGCCCATCCCTGGAAGCGTCCAGGGCCAGGCTGGATGAGCTTGGAGCAACCTGGTGAGGTGGGAGGTGTCCCTGCCCATGGCAGGGGTGGAACTAGAAGAGCTTTAAGTTCCTTTCCAACCCAAGCCATTCTACAATTCTCTAGAACAAAAGAAAAGCCTTGAGCAAAGCTCCTATTGCCAGCTGAAGGCATCCTCATGGTTGGACCTTCTGACATGCTTGAGGGGTCCTGTGCAGCTCTGCAGCAATGGTGCAGCAATGAGCTCACCCAGCTCACGTACCAGTTAAGTCAAGGTGGAGACTCCACTGTGTCTGCAGAGCAGCTGACAGCAGGCAGGGACTCCTAACGGCCCTGCCAGCACAGAGGAGAACACCCCTCCCGCCCAGCCAGCACGTACCAGCACTGCTAGTCTGGTGGCACTAGAGTTATGCCAGAGGAAGGATTGCATAATCACATAACTATCAAAGCAACCTTCTTTTCAGCAGCTTAGTTCTCATTCTTTGAAGGAATAAAAAAGGTCAAAACCAAACCACATAAATTCCACCAAGCTACAGATTGCATTGGTTATAGCAGAGAGGAAACCACTATTGCAACATACCTAGTAAAAATTAGAACAAATGCTATTTAGAAGGAGTATTTTGCTGCATGCATGCTGAGGGAAAATCCCTTATGTTGGAGAGACAACCTGGCAGGGCAAACAGCTCACCACACTTTGCCATCCTAGAATGCAAAGGACAATCTGAATCAGCAGCAGAAATTTAAATCAGGACTTGCTGATCCGGTAAAACCTCATTCCCTTCAAAGACTTCATCTCATTATAGTCACTGGAATTATCCCCAAGAGTAAACACAACTCAAGTGAGTAAGCACAGCTGAAGTGGTCCTGGAAATTATTTAAGTAACCTCCAGCACTTCCCTGGGAGGGAGGTTCTTTCTTTTTAACCTCTTTGTGGATGTGAACAAGTTTGCCCTTTTCACTTGCCTAGACTTCGCAGAGTTTGATTTCTCATTTTTTTATGTCCTTTGGAACCACTTCGCTCTGGATGCTCTTACCTCCACAGCTGGCTCTGCATGTGCATACACCATTGCTCTGGATGGACATCAGAGCTGCAATGAAATGCAGCTACCACATTTTTGAGCCCTGCTCTCCCAGCACGTCAGCCCCTGCACACGCCTCTTCCTCACCTGCGACCAACCTTCTGCCAGGCCTCACAGTTCAGCATAAAGTTCTAGTTCATACTCGCAAGTGATTTTTTCCTCTCCATAACCTCCTCCATTTCTTCTCCTCACAGTTGTTCTCATTTTGACTGTTCCCCTTGCAAGCTCAGACCCTCCAAAGCCTCAACTCCTTGTAAATAATTTGCTGTGCAGAACTCCCCAAGATCGAGCTAAGAGAACGGCACTGATCTCCACCACATTGTCAGGCTCAGGTCCTTCCCTGGGCTGAGAGGAGTTGATTTCTGCCAACACAGGACCCACCCAGCAATTAATTTCTGCACCGAGCTGCATCACCCATGGGCTGCAGGGCTGACAGGCCAAAGTGCCTGCATCTATTCAGGAGGCTCCCAGGGTGAAGTCTGGAGTGGGAGAAGATGCCAGCAGCCCACTGAGGAGAGGAGGGGCTTTCCTGGCAGACTGCTTCACAAGAGGTGTCCCGTGGTCAGTGGTACCCAGCGATGGCTGCCAGCAAGAGGGCCCAAGTGTGGCCAGAGGAATCCCGCAGCTCAGCCCTCAGTGAGAGCAAACACAGATCCTCAGTTGCCAGGGAAACTACAGTAAAGTCTACCCTGTGTTTATGGAGACTTGGAAAGCCACAGCCTGAAAGGGAGCCCCTGTAGCTGCCCAGGCACCTCTCCACCCCACTGCTCACCTCTCCCACAGTCAGGTCCCTCCAGCAGCCTTCCCATCTGTCCCCAAAAAGTGACAGGCAATCGGGAGCATGAGACAAGCCACCACACCACACCAGATTCGTTTCTCAGCACCTTGCCCTCGTCTCCCCGTCACTTTTCCCTCTTCTGCCAACTCCCACCCTTTTGCTGGCCTTGCTCTGGGCTGTGCTCTCCTGGAAGATGATGTTCCAGAGGTCTGCTAAGTATCACTCTCCCCTACGCTTGTCTGGATGCTTATAGAGGCTTTATTCCTTCACAGTAGGAGGCCATGGCTTCTTCTGGTGCTGCAAGCATTCCTGGGCCCTTGCAAACCCTCACGGTGACACAGGCCAGCTCTGCAGCTCACACCACGAGGGCTTCAGCCTGGTCTGGACATAGTCACCAGTGTGATTCCAGAGGGGAGGTCTGTGTTGGCAAATTGAGGGCATCGGTAGAAAGCAGGACCAGGAGGGCAGAACAGGCAGAAACTGTCTCTCTCACGAGAAGACACAGCAGCAGGATGCCCCTGGGCATGACTCAGGCAGTGCATGAATAATGAATGCTGGTCAATGAGGCAGGCCTCAGACTGCAGACATGGTGCCCAAGCAAATCCAGCAGAGCTCGATACCAGCTGTGGGTCCAACACAGAGCATTTAAAGAAGTGAAGCTACACCAAAAACACTTAACAAGCTTTCCCAGCAACCTCATAGAGTAGAGGCCCTGGAACTGCATTGGCCTTTAGCCACAGGAGAAAGCTCCAGGCAGCACACACCTGTCACAGGGCTGCCTTTCAAGGCTGTGCACCTTCTGCCATGCAGCCTCTGGGACATTTTTGCCCCTCCAGCCTATGACTAGCTGTGTGTGTGGCTTCCTGTTTCTGTCCTGCTGGGAAAGCACAGTGCATAGGCACGGAAAAAGACACAAGCCATACCATTAGCCCTCATTCAGCCTGCTTGTCTTCTCTTGGTCTCCCTCCCAGGTTCTGTTCCCCTAGAGGTGTCACTGACACAGTGAGCCAGTATCCGTATCTGGGGTATAAACTGCCATTTCCAAACCTTTCCCATCGCCACTACAGCAGTGGCACCACAGGGCACGTGTCCTGCAGCTTCAGTGGGCTGCACACATTGGCACTGTTTGGATCCCTGGAAATGGGCTGAACCTGCAGCACCCCTGTGTGTAGGTGTGGTGCTCATTAGGCTGGATGGTTTCATAAGGCATTGGACTGTGCACACACACACAGAAAGTCTGTTTCCGTTCTCATTATTGTCTCTGCCCCTCCTGGGGGCTCACACTCCCAAATGGAAGGCTCTGACTTGAGTACCTTTAAGCATACTAAGTCCGTAGTAAAAGGAAAGGTATTTTTCAAACAATTCAGCTCAGCAAACAAAGCACAAACATCTACATCACCGTGCCAGATGCTGACAGCAACATAGGGCCATGGTTGCTGAGAATAGAAACAAAAGCCCATGTGAGCAAACGTCTCCTGCCACGTTAGTTTCAATTCCCCATAAGCATGCATTGCTGAGAAGAGTCCATACCAGTGAATGTGAAATATGGCCTGTGCAGCTGTTCTTTGCAGGTATTTAAATCTGCCAAATCCCTCCTGCAGCAGCAGGATGTGAATGGGTAACAGACACATACACAGAATCATAGAAACACTAGGTTGGAAAGGACCTACAAGATCATCTAGTCCCACCGTCCTCCTACCACCAACATTTCCACTAAACTATTAAACCATATCCCTTAGCACCTCATCCAGATGTTTCTTGAACATCACCAGGGACGGTGACTCCCCC
>WBMW01001379.1:154759-168031 GCA_013396635.1 Penelope pileata
GCAGTCTTCGAGCCATTCTGCCCCAAGCCTGTAGCACTGCCTGGGGTTATTGTGACCAAAGTGCAGGACCCGGCTCTTGGCCTTGTTGAACCTCATCCCATTGGCCCCAGCCCAGCGATCCAGCCTGTCCAGATCCCTCTGCAGGGCCTTCCTGCTCTCAGGCAGATTGATGCTTCCTCTCAACTTGGTGTCATCTGCAAACTGACTGAGGATGCACTCAATCCCCTCATCTAGGTCATCAATAAAGATGGGCCCCAATACTGACCCCTGGGGGACACCACTCATGACACACTGGGGGTGTCTTGCTAGGTCCTGCTTCTGACTGCACTTCCTGGTGAGGGGCCAGGGCTGGGCCCACAACTTGCAACAAGCCATTCAGCGCTGCATACGGCTTTTTCCTCTAACCAGCTGCTTCTGCACAAGAAATAACAACAGACCAACTGGTCTAGCACCTGTACCGAGACTCCCTTATCCTCTGTATCTTCACAGCTGAGCAGCAGAAGCAAGGCCCAAGCTGTGCTCATCTCTGCAATGGCAGACACTGACCAAGAGGATGCCAGCTTGCACAAGACAAAATCGTGCTGGGGCAATGCTAACAACAGCAGGATGGGCCAGCCAACATTGTGCCTGAGCACCAATGCTCTGCTGTTCAACAGCAGAGATGTAGTGCCAGGGACATAACAGACATCCTGGTCTTACGGAGTTACTTCTGCATGCAGGTAGACTCCAGCTTGACTTGGCTGCTGGTGTTCACAGACTGCCCTGCTACCTGCTGGTAGCAGAGATTTGTTTGTTCCTTTGTCTGAAGTAAGGGTACAAGTGTGTCTCCATGCAGTTAGGCTGTGGGGCCTGGGCAGGGCAGGCCTGCCAAAAGCATGGAAATGTCTGCAGATGCAGAACTAGGTGGTCAGTAGAAGACATCTGGCTGGGCATGCAATTCATCACCAAAATACGCCACGTTTGCTCCACATGTCATCATTCCCATGTTGGGAAATGATCTGTGCTTTGTGTAAAGGAAGGAAGAGGCACGGGAACAGAAGTTCACTTCATTCTTCCAACATCTTTTTATAATCCCCTGGACAGTCGTGTCTCTCTGTAAGAGTACAGGAAAGGAGCCTCCTTCCACTGCACCTCGGCCCACTCCTGGCAGCAACTCTCTTTGCTAACAAACAGCAGCTGACAGGACCATGCTCACACTGAGCAGCTCAAGTCCCAGTGAGTTGGAAAGCAGTGGGCTGTGCCTGAGGCATGCTGGTGTTCCACCATGGAGCTTGCTACATCCAGGATCACCAGCCCATATGCTCCCCTTCCCTGCAGGAGGTGGCTCAGCTTATAATGAGGCACCATGCACAGCATGTCTCGTACACAGCACGCAGCTCTCATGGAGGCAGGAGGCTTGAGCTCTGCCGTGGCTCTGAAGGGAGGATGCTGCCATAAAAGCATCAGCTCACAGGAACATCTCAGAGACCCACATCCCCTGCCTGATCTGGCACATGCATCTGCTCCATGATCCCTCTCAGCTGGGACAGCACGAGTCTGCAGGGAAAGTCACTCTGTTGGGCTCACGGCTTCTGTTGGCTCTCCTGTACCTGCAAAGCTCTGTGGTGAACAGGATGGAAACCTGCAGTAAGATCAGCTCCTTCACTGCTGGCAGCTGCAAACCTCTACTGGAGCACTCTGCTCAGCCTGACTCAGTGTCTCGCTGCCTGCCAGCATGTGAATCCCTGGCTTCCTAAAGCCAACCCCACTCATTAGAAGGTGCCTCAGTCAGGTCATTCTGTGCATTTCTGCCACCCATCTGCTCCTTCCCGTCTTTTTCGTAATCTGTGGGGCCAGACGCATGTGGAGACACAAAACTGCAAGGAGGGAATCTGAAAGCAAAACAGCAAGACAGCTTCCCAGCAGCATCCCCTGCTTGAGGCTAGGGAGGTTGACAGTAACTCTCTGCCTAGTTACAGAACAGCCTGCTTTCTGTGTCAGGCTCCAGTGGCATGTCCTTCAACCACAAGTGAAAGCAACTGATCCCCTACGAAGGCACATCTGCTCCAAGTCTGTATTACAGCAGGGAAAAAAATGATACCTTCAGCTATATAAACCAATAAAGACTGTCTGGTTTGGTTTGCCCCTGTTGCTACCCAGCAAGATCCCTGCTAGGTTAAAGACTGGTGGCATTTGCTAAAAAAATGTCAGGAGCAAGGAGAACAAAACTGGATGACAGATCACAAGTCCACCCCACTTCATGCCCCAGCCAAGGGAAGTGCTGCACAGTCCATGGCTCTGTTCATATGTGAAATGTGTGTACAAAGTCGTAGCAGCAGGCAAGCACCTTGCAACAGCTACCAAGAAAGGGAGCGACACGCCAAAAGAGATGATGTAAAAGGATAGCTATGGAATAGGTCTCCCTCTGGCTCTCAGAAGTCAGGAAATGGTAAAGTTAACTCTGCCCCCTTGTGCATCTGCATCATGATACAGCCTGCAATTTAAAGGTGGTGTGCCTCTCTTCTTCACCTTAGGCACTGGCATCTGATCCACTTCTTTGCCATTAGCACCATGGAGTCTTGGGACTCTTCCATGAACACCTCGTGCCAAGCTGTACAGATACTTCTGCTGGGGAGGATGAGGAGGGATTACAGATTCCCTCTGTGATTCTCTTCAGATAAAGACATTGAAGTTGCTGTTACACACAAAGGCTCTCACACACCTCTCCAAATCTGCAGCTGTGAGCCACCAGAAAAGCAGTTTAAGAAGTGTCCTGGAGACAGCACTGCTGCCCAGCTTACGAGCTCGGCAATCATGACTTCTGCTGCCAAAACAATGGGAGTTGTTTTGTAAACCATGTGATCTTTCCCAGTAATGAATTGGCAAAGGCTGGAGAATTTCTCACATGTGCCTCTGATCTTTCCAAGGAAGCATGCTTATTTTTTCTCTACTGCAAAGAGAATTTCTTCTTCCTTGCTTAAATCAGAGTGCTCTGCAATCACACACACCCAAGGACTGCTGCTTCAGGACAGTGCTGTGGCAGAGTCACAGAGCTTGCAACGTAGACCACCTCTCTCCTGCTCTGGCCAATAAAACACAAAATTTCTACTCTATCTGCTTTAATATAAATATTTATCCATGCACTTACGGCCTTGATTTGGGGAAAAAGAAATCAGATGTGCAGTGGCAGATCTAATTAAGACAGCCATATTCGGCAAGTACCTGAACTTTCACAGCTGCAGACTCACACACATGTGGCTGAGACCACCCCCACTGAGCTCTCAGCAGCTTTTCTCCCAGTTCCAGCAAACCAAGCATGACTGCGATCCAGCAGCGCGTTTCCTGCAGATACTCTCCCTGCTTGCAAAGCTCTAGTCCTCCTTCAGCCTGTTTTCAGTAGAAGTTGGGTTTGTGTGCTGTGGCTGTGCCCACCCCGCGCACCCATGTGCGGCCGTGGGGACCCCCAGTGCCTGGGTGTGGAGACAGAGACCCACGGTGGTCCCCAGCTCATGGCTGCAGTGCGGTGCCAGGCACCCTTGGGCGTTGGAGGTTGGTCTCATGTGCACCGTGTTCCTACAAACCACCCGTGATTCCCAGGCCGCAGCGAACACCATTGCTTTTCCCTCTGCTTGTCACTCCTTTGCAAACAATCTCTTCTCTCCTCTATTACTGTGCCACCTCTCCTGATGGCGGAGGTCTCTGCCCAGAGAGGCAGGGCACAGATGGACCTCTGCCCACACACAGCCAACAGGACGCTCCCTGCCAGGGCCTGGAGCGGTCATCACCGCTCCACAGAGCACAGAGAAGAATCCCCTCTCCTTCCCCTGATGGCCAGGAGAAGTTCCCCAGCTGGGAGGAGGTGTGACGCACCCAGAGTGCTTTCTGAGGCACCTGGGCCGGGCCCTTGTCCCACACGGGCATTGCGCTTCCTCACAGGAGGGACCATGGGCTGAGCCGTGGCCTTGGCAAAGGCCCTGCTGCAACAGGGCCGGACATCCCCATAGCTGGCAGCCCTGCCTCAGCCCTGCCGCCCCAGCACCCCCAGAAGAAGATGGTGGCCCTTACCTTCGTCGCGCTTGCGCTTGTTGCTCTCGGCGCCGGGGGAGGCAATGCCCAGGATCCCGCTGATGGAGTAGGAGGAGCCGGCGGAGTCGGTGCTGACGGATGACACCTGGGTGACGGAGCCTGTGGAGGCTGCAAGGCAAGGCTGGCGGTCAGCGGGCAAGCCGGCACCAGGCAGCCTGCGAGGAGCCAGCAGGGAGGGATGGCCTCAGGTGGCAGCAGCCACCTGGTGTGTGTCACCTCACACCCCTGGGGAACAGGGGCGGCAGCTGTGGGACACCAGCGGCTGAGAGGCCCTGAGGCTTCCCGCAATGAAATGCGAAAGAAATCCATCCCAGCTCAGCTTTGCCTCAGCGAGGAGAAGCCCCTGAGCTTCCAGAGCAAACTGGTGGCTGCTTTCCCTCTGCGGAGATCCTTCTGGCACTTCCCAGCAAGGAAGGTGCGGGATGCCGTCCTGCACGCAGCACTGTGCACCGACACCACCCCACAGGGCCGCCGGCCTCTCACATCACCACGGACAGAGGGCAGCTTGCCCGCGCTGCAGCCTGGAGGCACCGGGATGCAGGCGCTGCCTGTGCGAGGAGCCTGCAGGGCTGCCCCGTCCCTTCCCAGGCCGCCCTGCTGGCCCGCAGCCCCTCCCGGGCATGGCAGCTCTGCGTCGGAATTGAAGTTTTGGAAAGTTTTGCTACCTCTCCAGTCAAGAGTGCAAGTGCACAACGAATTATGGAAGGGATGGTTGACAGATGAAAAAAAATGCATTCAGAACTACTTACTGACTAATGATGCAGAAAATGTTATGAATAAGTATCCCTTTCTTGATTTATTACTTTAATTATCTGACATTCTATAGACCCCCATTAGTGGGGGTTTTTTTTGGTTTAGATTTCAATTTTCTGTCTCACAGTGAAAGCTATTTATCATAATAATCAGTAAAATTCAAAACCTTTTAGCAGTATTTATAAAATTCCTTCACTATGTTCAGTCCTTGGAGAATGACAAAGAAGGTGCATTAGCACGTGTGCTGAAGTGTTTTATGCGGAATTATCTGTCCATAAGAATGATTAAAAGTTCTTTAGAATATTTGTAATCCGTTACGCTGCTTTTTTAACACAAAAAGAAAGTTTTCCTTACCAATGCTGTGGCTGGAGGCTGGGACTTGCTGGTTGGGCGGCTGCTGCACCTTTGTCCGTATGATCCTGTGTGTAGGCGAAAAGAAGTGGCTACTCAGCATCAAGCACACAGTCACAGGGGACATCACGCACTGTCCTGGGATCTCAACATCAACAGGAAAGTTTAGTCCTGTGCATTGCAGGAAGATGCAGGGTGGTATTTCTGCTTCCAGCCCATGTCTTTGGGGACATCTGGATTACTGACCCCCACACTCCTTCAGATCCTGCAATTCGGTGCTTCAGTCCCTTGGAGTACACAGTCCTCAAGACCAAGGAGGAGACATCTGGGCACCCCTGGGCCCAATATCCCATCCCTGGGGAGCTGGACACCCTGCCAGCCTGCAGCCCCGGGTGCTGAAACACACTGTAAACCTGTCCATAAAGCACGCCAGGTACAGTGCCCGCACACCTCAGCAATACAGAGACCTCTGCAAAGATCCTGCTTAGCCAAAGTAATACTACAACAAAACCTGCTGGATTAAGCACTCATCTTGAGAGTTGGATAAGCACACTGCCATTGCTGGGGGCAGCCTCTGCTCCAAGCTATGAGGATGTAAATCGGGAAACATGCAAAGAAGCAGAAATGACAAAAGCATGCGTTGTGCCACAGGACAAAGTGGAGCTGTTGGGAAAAGCTGGAAAGTGCTCTATCAAAGCTCACCTGCCCATATGCCACTAAAATCGAAAGGATGATCCGAAACCACTGTGAGGGTTACACCATTATGCCACAGGCTGTGGTGGAACCCAGGTGTGCTTCAGTATGGCACGCTCCCCGCTCAGATCACGTTGTGTGTTCTGTGCAGTGTGTATGCAGCGATAGTGCTGCAGTAAGCATTTCTCCTGTGTTTACCTAACAAACTCTTTTACCACTTTGCTTGCCCTGAATTTGGAAGAGGGGAGGGGAGGTACGAGTGGCCCGGTGTGGCAATGTGCTCACGGAACACAAAGCAGCGACCTGCTCAAAGGAAGCCCTGAGAGCCTGTCCAGGGACCAGCGCCAGTGGCACAGCCCTGCCCAGCACAGCACTCGCTGCTGCTCCGTCCCTTCCCGTTGTGCCACATGGGCTGCTGGAGGAGGATGGGGCTGTTGCATGGGTGGATGGGGCTGTGCTGCAAAGCACTGCAGTGGCTGGCAGCCAGCACCACAGCAAAGCACCCAGCAGGCAGGCACCTCCAGCCCTCGCGGTGACAGAGACCCGGCTGCTGCTCCCCTGCACGTGGCCAAGCGGCTGACGGCACTGCTGTCCGACCAGATCGGTGGAAGCATGCCACCAAAGTGCCCAAAGGCCCTGTGTGATGGGAGCAACACCCTGCATGGGACAAAGGGGGATGCCTGTGGCCTCCTGGCACAGAAATATCTCCATCTCTGGAGGGATAGGGGCTGGAGCACGTCACAGCAGCTGGGCAGCTTATTTGAGCACAGCTAATCGCAATGATTAATTAAGCCTTAGCCACGCGGAGCTGCTCCTGCTGCGGAGGATTGGCCTATTCTTAATATTAATTAATGTTACTAATTAATAATAGTGGTTATTACTCATCTGTATACGGGGCAGTGACTCAGATCCACCTGCTGAAGTGCATCCGCTGTAGCTGGGACAGCAGGGCAGCTCTGCAGGGCACCCCGGCTCTCCAACCCTGCAGCGTGACAGCAGCTCTCCCAAAGGCCCCCACCCAGCCCGGGGGGCCGCCGCCCCCTGTGCAGGGCAGCAGAGCTGCAGGACAGCACCGCGGCCCCGATCTGCCCCGCACCACCGACAGAGCCTGCAGGAAGGCTTCGGGCTCCGTCAAGCATCCTGCGTGGTTCCTGGTGGGGTCACGGCAGTGGCTGAGAGGCAGCATCTGCTCCGCACCTCAGGTCTGAGTGAGGGCATCCAGCCCTCAGAGCAGGAGCCTGTGTCCTCAGATGGCCCTATCCACAGAGCGTTGAAGTGTACAAGCACAAACCCCACAGTTCACACCATGGCAATGAGAGAAGATCACGTTCATGCCAAGTGTTAACTTCCATGACCTTCTGACAACAGCTTGGTTTGGCTTCTCAAGCTGCGCTCCGAGGCTGGCAAAAACAATTATCTGACTAAACAAAGTGACTCACAAAGGCCACGTGCACTACACAGAAGGGCTGTTCCATCCTTGAGAAAAGGGAAAGTTCCGAGCCAGAGCTGCAAGCAGATGAGGAAGAATGAGATTTCCAGCCAAGAAACTCGGTGGTGGATCATGGAACACAAGTCCTGATGCAACGCCAATGAGTGCGCGGACACTGCCAGGGAAGAAACATTCAAGGATGCAGCGAGAGGCAGAATATGGAAAATGGATGAAAACAGAACTGGAGCCCACTTGGTCCCACTGCGTTCCCGAGCTATCACTGCCCTTTCAGGAGGTTTCTGGAGAACGCTTGAAGACCCACTCCATAAACAAAGGACTGCCACAGCAGCAGCAGCGCTTCCAATGTCACAGGACTTGAGCTCAGTTTTACGGAAGCAGAGTTTCACTGAGCCACAGAACCACAGAATATGCTGAGCTGGAGGGGACCCACTACAGTCACTGAGCCCAAGTTTGCCCTTAGTTATTGGCGAACAGCCAGAGTGGGGTTTTCCTTCAATTTTCATGGTGTCCATATTGTGCTTCAAATCATTTTTTGAACAGAAAACACAACATCCGTAGCATTGCTGAATGCTGTTTTGGAGTCTAAGCCTGACAGGAACTTCCAGCCACAGCAGAGGCTGAGGGAGCTGGCCCCCTCGTGCATGTAAAGGTGCAGATGGACAGCTCGACTCAGCTCAGCACGGCAGAGCCAGCGCTCCGCATCGCTGCTGGGGCAGCCACTCCTGCTGCTCGAGCAGCAGCTCCGTGAGGGCTCCTCAGGTCAGCACAGCCAATAAAAGAATGCACCAACAATTTATTTCACATCTGTGGATGCAGGTGGGGCTGCGTAGCTAGCTGTGCTCAGAGAATTTGCATGAAATGACACAAGTGAGAGCCATCCCAGCAGAGCGGCGAAGCCAAGGTCTGGTGCAGAAACTGCTCCCGAGAGAAAATGAAAGCGCTCTGCTTGCTGCTGCACACACGGGTGCCTGAGCATGCTCCCTTCCGCGTGCCGATTCCTCATCGCCAGCCGGGGAAGGCTGGGGACAATGCAGAGTATTTCTCTGGGAATTTTCACTGTGGCCTCAGAAGTCCCTTCACAGAGATGGAAGGAGGCCGCTACAGCTCCAGACCCCGAGCTCCAGCCCCTCGAGCCTGCTGCTGCCTGGCCAAGCCAGGATGTAGCTCCGAGACGTGGGGCCGAGCTCCAGGTGCCATTCTCCCGCATTTGTACAAAGGAGTTCGAGGTCACTGAAGTGCACCCATTTAATGTGCAGATGCAACCAAAACAAGTTTCCCTGGTCATATTCATGCTAACAGTGCCAGACAGTGGTCAGCATGGTTCTGGGCAGCTTCAGCAAAAGTGAGCAGGTGGAGAAGCGAGGAAGACCGTGAGAGCCATGCCCTGGGTGCCCTCCTGCAGGTGACCTCCAGCGCCCGGCTCAGGGCAGTCCGAGCCTTCCCAGCAGGAAGCACTTCTCGCTGAGCGAGACCTCGTCTGGATCTGATAGGCACAGACCTCTGCCAGCAAGAAGTGCAGGCCATGGGCTGGGGAAGGGAAAGGGAGCAAGGAGGCCCTGGCCAGCCTGCCCACTGCCAAGAACTGCCAGCAGCTGCGGTGCTTGCACCAGCACGGCTGCTCCAGAGTCCCAGACGCACCATGTGAACACATGCACGCTGCGTCTCCTACAGACGATACAAAGCACCCAGCTCCACTAGTAAGCAGGGATGCAGCAACACCGTTCCCCAGAAAGCCCCCTCTCAAGTGCACCCGGGTCTTTACCTGTTAATGGAGCTGACACTGGGCACGGTGTCGTTATCACAGACTCGCTCCGCAAGAAGTCTATCCCTGATCTCCCAGGCAAACATGGTGGGATTTTGGCGTTTGTACTCGGCAATCTTTTCGACGACTTTGGGTGTGGCGACCTTTGGTTTTGATCCTCCAATCACTCCAGGCTTAATGCTCCCGGTCTCGTAATACCTGGGACAACATCCAAAGCAGAGCCTCGGTTACCGCAGGCAGACGGCAGCCGCGCAGAGATGCACAGACAGCGCAATTCCACGGTGACCGAACCCCAGCAAACCCTGCCACGCATCTCCACTTCCGCACACACAGCTTCTGCCAAGTACTGCTTTATCACCCAATAGATCAACGCGCAGTAATTGGAGCTGGGCCGTGGGATAGAATGGATATTTTTTCATAAATATAAAGACAAAAGAAACAACGGGAGATGAAAGGGCACGCGGGGATCAAACGTTAACTGAAAGTGTGCGTTATTAATCAGGGGTTCTGGCAATACTAGAAACAAATCACACCAAAGACCTCTCTTTGTGGTAAATCACCATTTCTAGAGAAATTCTGTGTTACTAACACCTAGAACCTGCCATCACTTCATAGTGAAATGAAGGCCGGGTACCGTCTTGTATTTGCACCTTTGCAATAAATAAATACACTGGCGTGTCTTTTACCCACATCACAGTTTCAGTGTGCATCCTGTAGCTTCAATAGTTAACATTTTTCATAACATATTACTTTTAATATCGCACTTTTAATAGCTCCAATCACAAATTTGGAGGAGAAGGAAGCTGCCCGTGCTCCCGATGGACTGTGTTGATTTGGGGCTGGTTGTTCCAAGCAGCTCCACAGCCCTTGCTCAGGGCCACGACCCCCGCACACAGCTCTGCTGATGTCACACAGGGGAAGGTGGTGGGGATGGGTCCTGGAACAGACCAAAATGTGCCAGATGGGTTTTTGTGTGTATAAATCACACGGGCACAACAGCTTTTAGTAGAATTGCAACAAAGCACCACAGCGAGATCCTCAGCCCCACGTCTCCCTCTCTCATTAACGAAAGCCCTGAAAATGCCGTTCCAGACGCCAGGCGCTATGCAGTGCGGGCCGGCAGGCAGAGCAGGCATCACGCCGCGCTTCCCGGGAGCGCAGCATGCAAGGAATCTCCTGGTCAGGCACTTGTTTGTATCTACCTATCTATCTATCTATCCTGTGAATTTCGTTGGGACCAGATGAAAATCACTGCGGGACCAGCCTGCTCTCAGACAGCTGCCCGCCCTGCACCGCGCAGCTCCTGGCCAGAGCCCACCCGGCTGTGGTCCCCTCCAACCAAAATGCACCCAGACCTCCAGCAAGGAGTGCAGAAAAGACTCTCAGATAGGAACACAGGGTTACTTATCAGTGCACTTTCTCTGCAGCTACTTGGCATGTCCATTCTATCCCAAAACAGTCATAATAATTCATTCTACAGTGTTTCCAGCACGGCAGAACACAGGCAGCTGCACAGTCACAGTCTCACTGCGACACGCAGCAGCGCTGGTCAGGCTTCTGCCAGGCTTTGGCTCCCAGCCTCACAGGGAGAGCTCTGCGTGCTGCTTGTGCATGCTCTCAGATAGCCTGGGTGCAGGCATGGGCTCAGTCCAGCAGCCATCCAGGTGGCATCAGCAATGGACAGCATCAAAAAGGGATCAACGCCCATAGTGCTCCTAAACCCAGCCTAGCGACGAGCCGTAGGGCAGGGGGTAACACCATGCTCCTCCCCCATTTGGTTTATAAGGAAATGATGGCACACACCGACAGCAGACCTTACACAACCACACCCCGGCTCCGTGACCCGCCGTGGTCACCCCTCTCCTGCAAGGAGGGATGTGCAGAAAAGCCGTGCAATGAGCACTGTGAACCAGGAAGCTGCGATGCCCCCGCTTCCAGCCAGCCCTGCCGATGTGACAAACGCTCCTTTGTGTGCTCCCGCCGCACTGCCCTGCCAGGCGGTGCCCACCACTCGCTGCCGGGGACAGCCTGCGGCTCCACGGCCAGCCACACTGGCCCTGCAGCCGCCGCAGGCGTGGGCACAGGGCTGGCAGTGCTGTGCCACTGGCCGGGCACGGGACTGGGGCTGGCAGCTGCCAGCAGCTGGGGCTGCACCGGCCGAGCAGAGGAGTCCCGTGCAATGAGCCAGACGCTCGGGGCTTTCGTAGGGATCCCTGTTTTTCACACACACACAAACGCACACACGGAGCTCCAATTACAGCGACATTTTGCCCACTGTAATTATTAGTGATGAAAATAATGAGGTATGAAATTACAATTTACTTTTGACAACTTTAATGACAAAGCTTTGGGGCTTCATTCTCTCTGCTCCGTGCTGCAAATGCACGTGATGATGACACATCTACTGGAACGAGCAGGAGCAAAACCACCGGACATCCTCCCAGCAAACGAGGTGCCCCTCTCTTGGTGCTGCACTGCCCCGACGGCGGCTGCCTGCACGCCATGGCACCGCACAGCGCTGCCGAGCACCGGGAGCAGGAACCCAGCGAGCACAGCTCCGGCAGGACGGGACAGTGACGAGCTCAGTGCAACGGGCAGAATTCACCTCTAACAGAGTGAAGTGATGGGTGTGCTCAGAGCCCTGCCCGTGTCAGAGCAGGAGGAATGCCTGCAGCCCGCACAGCAGCACATCCCTGCACCCAGCCCAGCGCAGCAGCTCCTCGGGCTCCCCAGCAGCGCGCCATGCAAGATGCACAGACAGCACCTAGGAGCTGTGCTGGCTGCAGATAGCAGTGCTGCAGGGAAAGAATGCTGCCTCCAACAAATCAGGGGCCCATGACCTCACCAAGTGCTTCCAAGCACTGAGATCGCAAACACTGCTAATCCCAGCGAGACCCCAACATGCTGCCCCCGAACAACGTGCTGAAATGGGCTCTGCATCTGTGCGATGGGCAGTAAGGCAGTGGCCAAAACTCGGAAAAGAGGAAGAGGAAGGCAACAAAAACAGTAGCGGTAGAATGCAAAATGATGGAGCTAATTGTGAAAGTTTAGTAAATATTGCAGAAATTAGCTTTTCCAAATTATCAAGAAAAACATAGTTTAACAAAAAAAAAAAAATGCTTCACATAAAATCCTTTGGTACCTCAGAATTTTCACCCTGGAATCCAAAACCACACCAGTACAGCTCTTTATACACATGGTGCTCAGGTTTGTACGGATGGCACAAAGAAGAAAGGACCGTATTTACGGTATTTGTAGCTGGAATCCATTTTGTGCTTTAAAAGGAAATCAGGAAATGGTAAGAGCCCAGCGGCTGACCTGCTGTCACTATTCTGATCTGAGCAACTTCAATCTGAGTGGAGAGTTACTCTGAAATAACTGACTTTAAGGGAGGTAACAGCGACTTTTCCCATCCTGTGCTGCCATGACAAAGATGCTCCCCAGCAGGAGCAGGAGAAGGCCCCAGGCGGAGCAGTGGGACACGGTGGAGCTGGTGCGAGCAGGCATGTGGCAAGGTCCGCACTGCACAGAGCGGTGTGGCTGCTGGAAGGAGCCTGCTGCAGGGGGCACGAGCTTGCTGAGCCCCCTGCCCTGCCACCAAGGGTGAGTGCTGTGCTCAGGACCAAGCAGTGCTGGGTGTGTGCCACACAGATAGCACATGGCACATGTGGCACCGTGCACTTTGCATCAGAACTACCAGTTAGCGGCTGTGCCAGGGTGACACAAGCACACAGGTCGCTGAACGGTTCCACGAGAGCTGCATGGAGCACTCAGTGGCCGCGGCCAGCCCTGCCCTCGTGTGCCCGCAGCCCTCGGAAGCGGGGCAGCACGGGCTGCCCGCCCCACGCACCGCGGAGCCGCGCGGGGCCCGTCCGTACCTGCCAAGAATTTTGCTGACACAGCCGTGGCTGACGCGGAGCTGCCTGGAGATGTCGCACGGCCTGACCCCTTGGTGGGCGAGCTCCACGATCCTTTGGCGAACGACGTCGGGGAGGGGTCGGCCATTCACAAAGACACCCCCCAGCTGGTTCACACCTCCGTGTCCTGCAACACACGGGGGAGGGGAGAGGGCAGGAGAAGAAAGGCTCTGTCAGAGGCGGAGGGAGCTTCAGCGCGGCCGCCCCCGGCTCCCGGCGCTGCGTTCCCCGCGGCACCGCTGCTCCGCGCTCCCGGCGCTGCGCACAGCGCGGGGCCGCCC